>JAUZSU010000860.1:116065-133017 GCA_034780255.1 Parotocinclus maculicauda
ATATATATGTGACTGGTGTTGAGATGAACTTGTGTATGGGTATAACCTTGTGTGTGTGTCTCTTACATGGCCACTGATGCCGATAGCGACGTTAAGGAAGCCAAAATAAATAAATAAATAAAATTGTTAAAAAACAACACACACACACACACACACACACACACACAGACTGCTGTACCTGCATCTGAGAGCTCAGCACTGTGTTGTTGCAGGCAAGTTCAGTTCGGTTGATAGTGTCCATGGTGAGAGCTGCTGGACTCTGTAAGCTCTTATTGGCAGAGCGGTGAAGCTGCAGGAGTTTTTGAACATCGGCACTGTACTGATTGGTCAAGGCTTCCTCATATTGATCTGTCCACTGGCGAATCCGCGTTTCCCAACCTTCTGCTGTGTTCTCATCCAAAACATTTGCCTCACTGGTGGAGTTCTGGGCAATATTGCAAGAAATAGACATTTACATTGGTTCTCACTGTTTTAGCTTGGCACTTTTTCACGTAGTTTAGATGTTGATCAATTAGAAACCCTTACTGTAGCAGAATAAAATAAATCTAAACTATACACCTCCATGATTCCCTGTATTAGCAAACTGATTACGAGCCCCATGCACTATGCACTCTCCAAATACATTCCTTCTACCTGTCAGATCAGACCTGTTTGATTAGTATGAGTTCAGATTAGATCAGGATGACAGTGAAACTTGAATTCTCATATGCAATACTCGTGCATCTCACAGAATAAGCAAGTTTCAAAAGTTTTAAACCCTAGATGTCTGCATCACTGACATAATCAACTGGTCATTACATAAAGTATGTACTGTGCATATTTGAAAATTGAATATTGGCATTGAAGTAATTCCTTAAAAAAAAGCTGGCTGTATCTGGCTTACCACACGGTTTTAATTATATTGCTTATTTTGTTTGCATATTGTTTACCAATGTCAAATTAAATTTTTAAAGTACAATTACTTTTGAAGCATCCATTTAAAAATTCAAGAGTGTCTCTGGTCGACTTTGATCTGTGTTCTAGTAGGCCTACGGCAAGTAACAACTTTTTTCCCCAACCACAAGGCGACAACATTCTGTAAAATTAGAGACTAATATTGGTTGAAAGTGGTTGGCTGAAAAACAGCAGGTAATACTACCTGTAATTTTCTTAGATGAGGTAGGAGAAAAACGTTGTCAATCCAGATGGCAACAAATCCACACAGTAGCACACCGTAATAAAGGAAACTACCAAAGGAGCTTAAATTAAATTTACAGATAGGGCCTCACTATGCATTCCACCTATCTATTTTGGTGATACAACAATTGACACGGGCACATACTGAAGGAGTATCAATGTGTTTGGGCTTACCTTCATCCTCAAAGATTTTCTGGAACCTTCTCTAAAAGCCTGTAGAATAAAAAAAAAATAAATAAAAAAAAAGTTTTAGACATTTGTATTCATACAAACAAAAACAGAAACAGAAATCAGGAAAAGCATGGAGAACGCACAGTATATATAAAATATATACAAATAATTTATACATATATAATATGCAGTGTCTCTAATATTCACTTATTTAATTGCAGACAGTATGAACAAACAATATTTCATTTTGTCTGGTTAATTTCATTTAATTTGTTAATATACATTCATCCCTGCATTGCAGGCTTGCAACATTCCAGTTTTTAATGCTTTTTTTTTTAAAAGAAATTGGCTTTATGTGCTCCAGATGAAAGGAGCATCCAGACTACTTTCAGCAACAACTCCAAAAGGGTCTGTCATGGTATGGGCCTGTGTCAGTGTCCTCTGTAAACGTAATATACACTTATATTAAGGTAGCATTAATGTAGTTAGCAATAAATGCACATACATTTTAGAGCAGTATATAAAGAAAGACATCAAGAGGCATCCACGTTATTTTTAACAAGACAATATAAAACCACATGCCGCACACATTACAAAAGGCATGACTGCAAAAGGAGAGGGTACGAGTACTAAACTGGCCTGCAGTTCTGACCTGTCCCCAAAAGAGGATATGAGGAGAATTCTGAAACAAAACTGTGACAACCCCACACTATAGCGTGCTTTAAGACACATTTGGTGCAAACAAATGGGACAAAATAACACCTGAAACACTTAATCAAGGCCGATATATTTTTAAAAAAGGCAAGGTACGTGCTTTACTTTTTGTAATGTGTTGCAGGCCTGAAACATAGGAATGGTTGTTGAGCACATCAAGCAACTGACCAGACAAAACATGAAATATCTTAATTTTTTTCCATTCTTATGTTCAGACTAACTGCAATAAATTAAAAGTCAAAGTAAATGTAATAAAACCCTGCACATATTTATTTATTTGCATTTCTCTGATTTGGCTATGCAGAACATGTAGAGTTTTACATTAAGGTTTACATTCATTTAAATCTACATCTATTTAGTGATAGTGTATGTATCATTGTGTGTACCTTGACCTTCTTTGTCTTTGGGGTGGCTCTCGTTTTTTCTGTGCTTTTCTTCCTCTTCTTGGCTTTGCTGTGTTTGACTCGGTTGACGGTGAGGGTGATACTGGTAGGTGTGTGTTGAGTGGCTGTGTATGACACTGTGGCTGCTGAGATCTCTTCATCGCCACTCTCCGTCGCGCTGCTCTCTCCTACTACCAAAACACAGAGTAAATGCATTAATAGAAGAGTGTGTGTACAAAGCGAAGAACAGTAACATGTTTAAGTCTCAAACCATGACTCTGCATATGTGTTTTTATTTATACCTGACACATTGTCTGGCTTCCGATGCTGTCCACCCAGTCCTTTCCTTCTGTCCAGACCCCTGTATAACACGCACCAGTAAGACAATCAAAAACTGCTATAGAGGCTGCACTACACTACATGATTCTACTAAACAAATGCAGGTAACAAGCACAGACTGATCACACTTTACCAAAAGGTGGAACCACAAAAGGACTAATGGCCACTGCTAGATCTAATTTGGATTTACCTGCAGCTTTCACACTTAATGAGGTAGCCATCTGACCTCCGACGGCACTGGCACCAGTCAGAAGGCGCAGCACCCTCCTCATCCTCAGAAGAGCTCTCACTATCTGCAGAGTTGTCAGGATTGCTGGAGTGGAAACGAGCTCTGGCATGGCCAAGGGTGCCATTAAACTCTAGTCGGGGAATGATGGTCTGAGAGAGTGGGGATGCAGGAGGAGTAGGAGGGGGTGGTGCTCCATAGTTATGATCCTGACAACACATAACGGAAGACTGATGCATCTTCAAACAATGGTGTTCAGGCATCAGAAAGACACAAAAGAAGAAAAGAGGGAAAGAAAGAAACGAAAAAGAAAGGTGGGAATGAAAAATAAAACGTGGCATTCAAACATCATGCAAAACTCAGTTGCATTGTGATATTAGATTGTGGCTCTAAAACTTTGCATAAGCCCAACATGGAAGTGAGTCAAACACATTTATAAACCACTTAAATTTAGCAATATTCTTATTTAAACAAATTTTGATCAACTTAAAATACAGTTAAAATGAAATAAAAAGCACAATATACATTCTGAGATAACACTGTGCTGCTCACAGTATGTCTCCTTAAAATAATGCAGCATGCAATAGCTAAGTTAAGACTATGGAATAAAACTAAGATTAATATACTGCACTGTAATGGGCTGCAATTTAGTCAGAAAGCTATTTGTTATGCAAGTGAATCAATACTCACAGCATAGGGCAGGCCCCGGTAACCATGATTTTGTGCGCTCCCACAGCTGCTGTTAGAGTAGGTCTTTTCATTTACTGCAGGGCTTGCTTCTACTGACTCAGGGCTGAGAGAGTATTTAAAACATCCGTTCAGAATAACATATTTTATTACATGAAATAAAATACTTAACAATTACATTATTTTGATATACTTGACAGAATTGTGACAACACATTTCAACTACATGCCAAGGCAACTGCGTTTCCGATTTTGAAATTATAAACCTTGTACAAAATTGGACACTAGATGGCAGTCTCAGCTCATACCATAAACAACAAAATAAGGGGTTTTTTTTCTTTAAAATAATTTCCAGGTAAATTTTCATATTGATTTTAAAGTTGAGGTATTTGGTGGGAGTATATGCAGGCTTTCACAAATACATGTATATTCTGGCTCTTGGTTAAGCCAAAATTAAAATAAAGAAACATTCCCAGGCATCAAAATGCGCAATTAAGTAACAAAACACATACGGTCTATTTTCATTACCAAACACCTGAAAGTACTGCAGATAACTCAAGAAAATTATGATAAAAATAAATATACAACTGAGCAGAGAAACTATATAAAGCATTGGTGCAACACTCAATGTTCCTATAAATTACTATGGATTTTGATGTTGAAATATCAAACCCTGAAATATCTAAGCTGTTAGAAGGCTGACAAAATACAGGGCCCCAGCACGCACAGACACACAGACAGACACACAGAAAGACAGACACACAGACAGACAGACACACAGACAGACAGACACACAGACAGACAGACACACAGACAGACACACACACAGACAGACACACACACAGACAGACACACACACAGACAGACAGACAGACACACAGACAGACAGACACACAGACATAGACACACAGACATAGACAGACACACAGACATAGACAGACACACAGACATAGACAGACACACACACAGAGACACAACAATACAATACAATACAATACAATACAATACAATACAATACAATACAATAAAACGTTAATAATTAACATGTTATGTTGGAGGCACCAAGTTTGGTTCCGTTACTTAGCTTAGTTAGCGCATAGGCTAGCTAACAACGATTTATAGCTAGTGGAAAGCTCCACAAGACTTAAGAACGCATTTCTTCACTTCGATTCTTTACAGAAAATTGACACCTAATGGAGTTTACGATAAAGTTTGTTGTAGACAGGAATGAACAATGTACTTACTCTGAAGATGACTGTAGAAGTGGGTATTTAAAGTTGGTAGGTGTTTAACTCCTTCCGAATTTCTAAACCTACCGCCATAACCAAACAAAGCCCGCGAGACTGGAAACACAATGAAAGCAGCAATGTATTCTGGGAATTGTAGTGTGCTGCTTCAGTCCCGCTAACTAAGGAGTCTGCCTACAGGAACATGAGCTTAGTGTTGCCAACTCCTCAGTAAGGAAATTCGCTAAAATTCGCTAAATGACGTCATCTCCCAGTTTACCTAAGGGTCTATTTGCGTTTAAGAGAGGAATGACATCGTGGAGAGACAAAACATTAGTAAAAAACACCTTAAACCTGTTTGGAACTGCAAATGAAAATGATTGTATTGATTTTTGGTTTGTTGTTTAATTTTTTGTTATTGAAATAGGCCATCAATAGGCTAAAATAACATGACCCACATTATATAAATCAATTTTGTCTTGTATTATTAAATGTTAGAATATCAAATTTAATCAAAAGACTATTATGTGGGGTGGAACCTTCCTCTTTTATAAGGGCTTGGGACCGGCAAAGTGACCTGAAAATAGAGTTTAAGGTAGGTTTGTATTAATATAAGACACATCTTTAAACTGTGTCTCATTATCATTGTAATCTACACTCATTGGCCACTTTATTAGGGACACTAGTTCAACTGCTTGTTCATTTAGGCATGTAGATTTGATCCACATTTTGGTGAAAATGTCATTTTCCTGTTGTGAGTGGTCAGAGAAGAATGGTCAGACTGGTTAATGGTTAAAGGACATATCAAGGCATCGGCAAGCAGTCATTACAACTGAGGTACGCATAAGAACATTTCTGAACACACAACATGTCAGACCTTAAAATAGATGGGCCACAGCGAAAGAAAACCCCACCATATGCGACTCGTGTCAAAAAACAGACAATTGAGGCAACAATTCCTAGAGGCTCACCAAAATTGGACAGTATTAATATTGGAACAAATGTTGATTGGCCTTGGGTCTTGATTTCTGCTGCAATATTCGTTTTGTATGGTCAGTATTTGGTGACAACATTAAATTACAGATCCATCCTGCCTTGTATAAACGATTCCGGTGGGCTTCTTAATACCAACTGAGCATTGTATAAATGTCACAGCCTATGTGAGTATTATTTCTGAAACATTCAATCTTTTTATGACCACAGTGTAAGTTCCATGTAGTAATGGCCTCCAGTCTCAAGACCTCAATCAAATCTTGGTGGATCAGTGATTCTCATCCCAAACATGCATCTGACAAGTCTGTAGCAACTGTGTGGATTTATCATGTCAAAATCTCAGATGAATATTTCCATTACTTTTATGCCAGGAATAATTAAGGCAGTTCCAAAGACAAAAAGAAGTTGAACCTGATACTAGCAAGGTGTACCCAACAAATTGGGCAGCAAGTGAATATTGTAAGTGTAAGCAGATGGAGAGCATATGTTCCTGTAGAATCATGAACGCTGCAGTAACACCAGACCTGTATAGTAGAATGTGTGTATGTTAATTAATATCTTTTGCAAATTAAGTGTGGGCAAGTATTCCTTTACAATTACAGTACAATTACCATAATTTATGCCCAGGAAAACAAATGCTCACTATAAAAAGCCTTTGAATTGAGGAACCATAGCAAATATCCTCCAGTTGATACAATATGGAAAATGCAACTATAAAAAAACAATAAGCCTTCTTTTTTTGAACAGTACAATTTTAAGTGGCAATTGTTAATGTAACTCCATATTGCAGGGATTGATAAATGTTTGCTAAAGTAATCATTGGCCCATGTGATTATATCAGCTATTGATGAATGGCGGTTCTTTTTAAGAAACACTGTGTCAAATTTTTTTTTCTGATTTAGGGTTGTAAATCTGATGGTAGTTAGTTTTAATAGTTTGGTTTTGCTTTTTATGAGACATTTTGGATGGCTTTGTTGTTTTCCTCAGTCCAAATGCTTCATTTTATGGTTTTCATTTGTTATTAATGTTCGTGTATTATAGTAATTCTATAATACATTCTACATTCTAATTTTAAAGAAATGCACCCATTTTGCAAATTATAGGTCTTCATTAACATACACACTAACACATTGAGTCTTCATGAATGTGTAATTTACTCACAGTTTGCTAGTCTTTGTACAAAGGTTTCCTGAATAAGGCCCTTTGTGTTTGAAGAGAGAACATACAGAAAAAGAAAACTTATTCTCCCTGCTAACCATTACAACAGATTAATGTTTTTTTTTTTCTTATATTGCAAATCAACATGCATTTAGAAAATGTTTTGCAACAACTAGGTAATCAATTCACTCAATTTCCTCTACTCAAGTTATCCAGTTAATCCAAATTCTATTTATTAAAGCAATGTATAAGGTATCACTATATATGTAGGATATATGTAAGTTATAAACTTGAATCTACTTTGTATAATTATTTTGTATCTGTGGCTATTTATGTAAAGTGTGATGATACACTACCTTTAACAAAGGTCATCTGTAGCTGTTTTTTATCTAGGTCGCTTGATTTGTCTGCATTTTCATTATGGCAATATTTTTTTTCTTTTAGAATAAAGAGTCGCAGTGTCATCTGCAGTACACAGGAGGGCACTATAGCACAGAATGCGCTATTTTGTGTAGGCCTACATGCTCATATATTGCCTATTCTATTTTTGCTCTCTCTCTCTCTTCCCCTTCCCCCTGCTTCCAGCTCCACTGTCCTTGTGATCCATGTCTCCATCATGCCTTCTGTGCATGGTTGTGTAATACTGGACTGTACTGGGATAATTTAGGCTGCTTCCTCGTCTCCTCTCCATCCCTCTCCTGCCCCTGTGCCACTTACAACTGAAGAATGGCGATGGTGTGGGTGAAGGCTGAGAAGGAGGTCGTGCAAGAGTTGCTACGTAGACTGAGCTATGTCAGTCATAACATTGGTAAGGAGTGTGTGTGTGTGTGTGTGTGTGTGTGTGTGTGTGTGGCCATCACATTTTCATTGGTTGTTATGTTCTTGTTGTGATGTGTGTCTGTTTTTTAGGTCATCATCAAGAGCCCTGTCCATGAATTCACGGTGGAATTCATGTACGCAAGCTGACAAGGCAGTGCATTTCTGTTAACAACCAGTGTTTGGAATAAAATAGATATTTACCCATTTTGTGTGTGTGTGTGTGTGTGTGTGTGTTTGATTGATTGGGGTGGTTGTTTATATATCGCTGTCAAGGACAGAACAATCTGACATTTTTAACTGTTTTTTAAACAGAAACTGCATTTTTTAAGCTAAAGGGTTAGGGGTTGGTGTAGCAGTAATCAGCTATAGTAATCATTATGTCAGTGGATAGTCCCCACCAGAATATGTCTGTGTGTGTGTGTGTGTGTGTGTGTATTTCTTCTAATCTAACAATCTGAAGAACAGAAGGAGTGTGACGTATGTAGGTTTAAAGAATTAGGCATTAGTAAACATTTTTGGATTTTTTTCTTTAAAAAATAAAACTGGTAAAAACTAAATTACCTTACTGAGAAACTGTTAGAAATGTGGAAGAAAAGCACAGTGATTTTCCAATTATGCACTCACAGACAGTGATTGAACATATATGATACAGACAAATGCAAGACATTATACGAAATTACTTGATAATTTGAGAAATACTGTATATACAACAATTTGAATTTATTTCCGTCATTCCCTCTCTCAGTCAACTGTCACACTGTCACACTGAAATAAACTCCCATTTGTCTAACTATGCTGTTGGGGACCTTCCTTTGACATATTGATTGTGGCTAATTGATGCATCCTCTACACCTACACTTACACCTTTTGACTCTTTGTTTAAAAAAAAAAAAACAAGTTGCAGTTTTAATAAAAAATTAATTTACTTAGGAGGACTAGCATATATGTCCCCATTAAAATATTTTTTTTGGGAGCATTATATCTCATTTTGTATTATATGGTATTTTTCTATCCTTGCAGGGGCATTGATACAACCCTATTTCCAATGAAGTTGGGACATTGTGTAAAACATAAATAAAATAGAATACAATGATTTGCTAATAAATTTTAATTTATATTCAGTTAAATACACTCCAAAGAAAATATATTTAATGTTTAAATGGATGACCTTTAATGTTTTTTTTTGCAAATATTCACTTATTTTAATTTGATGTCTGCAACACATGCCAAAAAAGTTGGACCAGGGCAGGTTTACCACTGTGTTACATCACCTTTCCTCAATAAGGGACTTTACTCAATAAGTGTTTGGGAACTGAGGACAGTAATTGTTGAAGCTTTGTAGGTGGAATTCTTTCTCATTTTTGCTTGATGTACAACTTCAGTTGCTCAACAGTCCGGGGTCTCTGTTGTTGTATTTTACACTTCATAATGCGCCACGCATTTTTCATGGGAGACAGGTCTTGACTGCACGCAGGACAGTCTAGTACCCGCACTCTTTTACTATAAAGCCATGCTGTTGAAACACGTGCAGAATGTGGTTTGGCATTGTCTTGCTGAAATGAGCAGAAACATTCCTGAAAGCGACGTTGCATGGATGACAGCATATGTTGCTCCAAAACCTGTATGTACCTTTCAGCATTAATGTTGCCTTCACAGATGTGCAAGTTATCCATGCCATGGGCACTAACACACCCCCATACCATCAGAGATGCTGATTTTGAACAATTCGGACAGTCCTTTTTCTCTTTGGCCCAGAGGACACGACATCCATGATTTCCAAAAAACAATTTGAAATGTCGACTTGTCAGACCACAGGACACTTTTCCACTTTGTGTCGGTCCAACTCAGAGAAGCCGGCAGTGTCTCTGGTTGTTGATGACATATGGTTTTCGCTTTGCATGGTAGAGTTTTAACTTGCACTTGTAGATGGAGCGACAAACTGTGGTCACTGACAATGGTTTTCTGAAGTGTTCCTAAGCCCATGTGATAATATCCATTACAGAATGATGTCGGTTTTTAATGCAGTACCGCCTGAGGGATCGAAGGTCGCAGGCAGTTAATACTGGTTTTCAATCTTGCCACTTACTTGCAGAGATTTTTCCAGATACCCTGAATCTTCTGATGATATTATGGACTGTAGATAATGAAAACCCTAAATTACTTGAAATTGTACGTTTAGAAATGTTGTTCTTAAACTGTTGGACAATTTGCATGTAGTTGTTTCACAAAGTGGTGAATCTTGCCCCATCCTTGCTTGTGGATGACTAAATCTTTCAGGGATGCTTCTTTTATACCCAGTCATTACACTCATCTGTTTCCAGTTAACCTGATCACCTGCAAAATGTTCCAAACAGGAGTTTTTAACTCTTTTGTTGCCCCTGTCCCAACTTTTTTTGGAACTTGTTGCAGTCTTTACATTTAAAATGAGTGAATATTTGCAAAAAACAAGTTTATCTGTTAGAACATTAAAAATATTGACTTTGTAGTGTATTTAATTGAATATAGGTTGAAAAGGATTTGCAAATCATTAAATCATTATCTGTGTTTTACACAATGTCCCAACTTCATTGGAATTGGGGTTGTATATAAACTTCACACATGCACACACATACTCCCATGACTTTTCATGTGAGCAACTGTTCCTCCTTTATTTTCTCCATGTGTGCAGCCTGAATGTTTCAGCTGGTTCCTTTTTGTATTTTAAAATGGTTTATTACGTGATTTAAATGTAAAGATTTTACCACCACCCAGTGAACAGTTACACAGACCCAGTCTTGTTTTATATCGAATAAATGCTGTTTGTTTATGTCTGATATAATGTATAAAATAAAATGTGTTTTTTTTATGTTTTGACATAACTACATGATTTATTACAATATACAGTATTTTATATTATATATTATAGGTTGTTGTATTTCATACTATAATAAATTATGCATTATATGCATATTTTTTTATTACAATTTACTTTTAGTCACGTATTGCATTGTAATACAGGGAGAGTGCACATGCTGCGTCTTGGACTTTTCACAAAGGCTGCTAAAACCATTGTTGAGGTTTCTTCGGTAGAGACTACATGGTTTGTCGTCCACAGTTCCGGTTACACGGAATTTGGCTATGAGGGATGAAATAGTTCTGTGTGAAATTGGTTATCTTTCTGTGTGGGTGTTATTGAAGTCTGTGGCTATGATATGGCAGCTGTGTTCCCCAGACATCAGAATTGTCAATTCCATTTTCAGTTACCTGTTACGTACAACAAAAGCTTTGAAATTTTCTGTGTTGATAACTTTTGAACCACACAAGATATTACATATCTAAGCAATTCTGGTCTTCTTTGATATGCTACATGACCGCCTTCCCATTGGAAAAATCTCCCCTTGATGCAAAATGTCAGTCATTTAGTTAACATAGCCTAAAAGATAGGCCCCCTTTCTAATTACTTGCTGAGGGTATTCAGGTATGTAATTTCCCCTTTTCTTTCGGAAATAAAAGGGTGTCGGTGACTTTTGCCTGTATGCTGTATTATTGTCTATTATTTTTTATATCTCATGTTTGGTAGTCGCAATTCTATTTTTAGATTAACATTGGCACCTTATGTTCTTTGTCACATGACACATACAAAAAGTATCCAGGTGAGCACTAAGAATAAAAAGCTTTTTGCAAGGTGGAACACATAAACCCAGGGTCATTTGGCACAAACACTGGACATTTGAATGGCAGGAAATACGAACAACTTAATCTACACCTTACCTGAGGTGGTTCAGCTCTGCGTTGTTCAGCACTGGGCTATTCTGCTGTGGCACACTGGTTGTTATACCAGCTCTGACAAGGTGAGGTTTAAGCTGTGAATTGCATGTAATTTCCTGACACTGCAAAACCAGATAAAAGGTTTATGAGTCTCAGCACTCCTCAGGTTAGGGGTTACATTTACATCTTTGTTTTATGTCTTCAGTCATTGCTAAACTAACATAATAATAACTGTTTAATTTTTCAAGCTTAGAGCTTGAACAAAGGCAGATTCTATGGCTCAGAGTAAGAACCAGTTGCTAGAAGTAGAACTTCCTGAGGTCTTGGGCTTACAACCAGTGACCTTATCAATGTAAGTTTGATAGTTCCTTTAATCTTGAAAGTACAATGTATTTTCTTTTTTTATCTCATTCTGTTAATTTTAGGAGAAACATCTGTGATAAAGCATAGCATAAATGAAACTTAGAGAATCAAGACTCCTGAGCTATGAAAAGAGAATCTTTGTATATTATGGGTCCCAATAAAATAATTTTACTCCATAACTGACTCAAATAATATTGAATGGTTTAGGGTTCTTGGTCATTGCTTTGCCATTACATGAAATATAAATTAATTGTAACGTAATTATGTAATCATGTAATTATTGTTAAAACACTGCAGGCACATATGAAGTAAATAGGTAATTAATTCATCACATTTGGACAAAGGTTGAATGTCTTAGTATATAATAATAATAATAAATAATCATTTCAAGTCTTAGATTTAATTTTTCTAGTTTTTTAAATTTGTTGTAACACTGGTCTACATTTGAAAAAAAAAAATATTTTGCTGACTCAATTATTTTAGCTGATTTTACTTAAATGAAAGGTGATGATTCCAAATATTAAATACGAAATGTTTGTTTAAAGACTGTAAAATGGATATCGGATATGAAGGGTAATAAGAAATTCTGAAGTAGCGATATCACATAATATATTTGCAAGGAAATTTTGTGTAACCACTTTGTTGTCCTAGAAGCTTAAATATATCCTTCAGGTCACCACATAAAATCCAGCAGTAATTATTGCTATATTATATTAAATTTATGTTTAATCTTTTGGAGAATGTATTTTATTCATTCAGAAGTTTATTTCAATTCACTTACCAAGTGAGCAATAGAAATGCAAGCTATTTTATTGCAATTGTAAAGCAACACACACTTTAAACTTCTCTTTGAACTGTGAAAAAAGTCTCCATTCATCAGCTCCATAACTTTCACATCCAATTGACACATTAAGTCATTTGATGTCGATGCAGTGTACAAACTCCTCATCCATATGAAAGAAGAAGATCTTTCCCTCTGTTACGATACATAAATGATAAATAAAACAGTTTCTTTTCCTTTAGTCTTGAACCCAATAACTCTGCTGGTAACTTTGGCAGATCAAGTTCTCATACCAAGTCATTCAAGTCATTTAAGTCAGCATTAGTGAATGGCTGGCAAATTCTGGCAATAACTTCTGAAGTCATGAAGTTTTTTATATTGGAATTCATGATCGTTGGAACTTTACAGAGTACTGAAGACAGGTTCAGGGACAGGTCACAGCAAAAACAGAAACTGATTTAACAGAGTTAAATTTGCTTCAACTTCTAAGCCTCTTAGACGACTGAACACTGTCGTTAATTTTGACGCTGATTATATAGCCATATAATGCCAGAGTCAGCAGATTTAAACTGTGTAATAAGCAGTCTTCCTGTTAGTTATAGTTATGCTGATTGAATAGTCAGTATTTCGTTAGCCATATTAATCTAATTTTTGTGCATTCATTTTCTTTTTTGTGTTTTTAGCATATCTAAATACGCATATCTATCTATCTTGCTATGAGAGTTTATGAGTCGACAGCGTTTTGTGTATAAAAAAACAACGTGACCAGAGAAAACGGATCTGAGTTTTGGATAGTACATAAAAATAATTTCTAATAATAACTGCTATCTTGTAGTCAGCAAAACTGATGTAGACCTGTGTTATTGATTCTTTAAAATATCTGAGGTAGAAGGGACAAAGCAGCTGTTAGTTACACTACACTAATTACCTGTTAGTTTCCTGATGGAGGTTATTTGAAGGTCAGTTTTACTAAAAAGTTTGTGAACCCTTTAGAATTTTCTAAATTTTTGTATAAACATAACCAAAGATATCAAACAACCTCTAAAAATAGATGAAGATAACACAATTAAACAGACTGGACAAAATGTTATACTTGGTCACTGCACAGCTTGTGTACTTCCACTGAACAATCATTAGTCCTGCACACATAAGCTCACACATATTTCCTCTTTACGGAACAGCTTCAACTCTGGGATGTTGGTGTCAACTTAGTGTTGTTAGGGTTGATAATAATTTAGACATTTAGAATTTGAGCCCTTTAATTTCTTGGAAGTTACCTTGGGTTCCATTGTGACCTCACAGACTACTGCATGCCTTGATCTTGAAGTGATGATTGTTGGTGAACCCTGGGGAAGGAAACAATAGTATTGTATTTCTTCCATTTGTACACTATCTGATTATGGACAGGTGGAGTCCAAACTCTTTAGTTTTGTTTTTCAGCCTGAGGAACCTCCAAAAGACTTTTTGTGAGGGTCTCAGAAATGATTTATTTTGCTGTGGTACACTTCCACAAAAATGTATTGTGAAGATCAGACTTTAATAGATCTTTCAAGTTCTTTAAATACAATAATTCAACACACCTGATTGTTATTCCATTGATTAATGAGTAAGCATAACATTGTTGTCTCTTCTATTTAAGTGGATTCCATTTAGCATATTTTAGGTTAAAATTTGTTGGTATTTCAGATCATGTTTATGCAAATGTATAGAGCATTATAAAGGGTTCATAAATTTTGTGTAAGTTTGTGAGTAGCACGACTTAAAGCTGAGCACAAAACCAGACATCCCAAGCAGGAACTGCTGAGGCTGTTCCACAGTAGTAGATCAGTGGTGGTACTGCAGGGTTGTAGACACACAGCATTTTGACCCGAGATACTGTTGCTTTATGACTGTACTATATTAGAAAGTTGTTGATGTGTTGATAGTGCAGTGCAACGTGTATTCTATGTATTGTGCATGCATTGGGCTTATTTAAAAAGATCCTGCTATGAAAGCTCGGGGAGAGGGTCACACAGGGCAGTGAAGTTTAACAATTTGCCCTTGTGCCACTGACAGAGGGTCTGTAAGGTTACCTCAGTCTTAAAATGCTCAGACCTATTGCAGATGCATGACTGAATATGAAAATGATGAGGCTTTTCGAAACCTGTTTAGTTAAAAAGGTCCTTTGTGCTTCATTACATTAAATATGTGAAAATCAAGTATTGTTACTTACTTAAAATTACCAATCCAGACTAACTAGAGTGAAAGAGTAACACTATTCATATGGATTTACTAGAGTAAGAGTGAAAACCAAATTATTACTGAAAACCGATCTACTTTTACATGTTTGAAAGGTAACTTAAAGCTTAATGCAGCACCTTGCTTTCAACATCTCTGTTCTAGAAATGTGCAATTTTTAATTTTCTTTTACCATAAATGTAGATGCAGGTAATTTGGTTGCTAATGGAGCTAACAGGTAATAGGTTTATAGTCAACATTGTGTAAACTACACTGTAATTTGTAGCTTATAACAGTAGTAACATCCAAGTTGTACCTGGAATTACTTTATCCCTTAGTGCATAAGGTGGTAGCATCGAGTAGAGGCAGGTCCAACATTCAAAGTTTAAGTTAAAATATTCTTCTAATTAGAATTTTAGAAGATACTTAACCTAGTCTTATTCTGTAATAAAACAATTTGTGTCTATAAGCACTATTATCTATTATTTATTTTTGAGGCAAATGTGCTCCAAGCTTACTAAACCTGTTAACGAAGTTAACGAGTTAAATTAAAATGTTACGTTTATTGTTTCATACTATTACATTTAAACATAATAAGTACAATGGGTACCTGGCATCCTTTAAGACATCTACTGTGTATATGAATAGCTAGAGGGCAACATTGTTTAAACTGAGCGTACACTGGAGTTTTGATTTTCACAGCAGTAGCTACAGATAACCAAGTAATTTAAATAGCTCATTAATGGCAAGGCTGAATCAAGCCTTTGTTATCACAACTCAGGCTGATAAGATCTCTCTCTCTCTCTCTCTCTCTCTCTCGCTCGCTCACTCAGTAACAGACTGCCATTCATTAATAACTTTAGGGGAAGTTGAAAGAGTTTCTTAGTTATAGTGTACTGGCAGGGTGGAGTTACATGGGCTTGACTGAAATGTGTGTGTGTGTGTGTGTGTGTGTGTGTGTGTGGTAGAGAGATTGAGAAAGAGAGAGAGAGAGAGAGAGAGAGAGAGAGAGAGAGAGAGAGAGAGAGTGAGAGAGAGAGAAAGAGAAAAAGAGAGCTCTGGGTAACTGAATCACACACCTGTTTCAGGTAGATGGTTCCCACACAGGCTAGCTTTTTCTGATTAGACCATGATAACAGAGGAGTGTAGGAAGACTAACAGAGATGGATATTCAGAAAAGGGGAAGATGTATACGAATTCCTCTAAAAGAGGTGGAAAAATACTACCGCTTCTCTCTTTGCTGCCATCGACTCAATGGTAAGTTGAAAAAAAGAGATGGCCGTGTGAATGAATGTGTGGCTTTCATCCATGGCTTCAGCATGGTTACATGGTAGTTGAAAATGTGATATGAAGCTATTTTTACTTTTGGATGCTCTAGGATTCTTGAAGTGTTTTTTCCTTTGCCTTTACAAATCTCCTGAGTGAAATTATTAGAGAGGGTTGCGTTATTCTTGCTGAGATGTCCCAGCAATTCCACAAAAGAAAAGGCATAAGTTTCATTAGCTTTGAAGACTATGTAAGAGTAAAGGGTTTTTGCCCTTTGGAAGGTAGGTCACAAACATTTAACAAGCACTATCTGCTAATAAAACAGAACAAAACGAACCAGTTGAAGTGTAACATTTTAAAACCAACAGTCCCATGTTGTAGTATCACTATATTAGATAGTAATATATGATACTATTTAAAAGTAAACTTGATTACTGCGTGATTAACGAAGTCATTTGGAGATTAGTGGAATATTATTTTACATATAATTTGCATTATACTTGCATATTTTTCTGCATGTACTGTATGCTTGTTTGAATATTGACCAAACTGAAGTATGGCCGTAAGTATATTTCATTTTGAAGTATCCCCTATTTTTGCGAGCAGTATATATGCACCAGTGGCGATTGCTCTAAGACTGCAAGGGAAGCTCAGCTTCCCCTAAAATGTCAAAAAATAAGTGATCAA
>JAUZSU010000863.1:0-20218 GCA_034780255.1 Parotocinclus maculicauda
TTCGGTACTTTAGGATTCGGTCCGAATAAGCGGCTGGTCCCATTAACCGGTGGTCGAATTAACCGGATTCGACTGTATTTTACAAAGTGCTGACATTATGTATATATATATATATATATATATATATATATAAAAACGTGTGTGTGTGTGTTACTGGAATTTGTTACACCTTTACTTTGTGGGGACATTTGGTGCTTCCTACAATTTTAACTGTTTTGTTTACTGCAACTTTCATTGCAAACACAAAAGTTGAAAAATATTTGCTGATGGTTACTGAAGCTAAAACATAAACATATGTTTACATATGTAGTGTGTGTGTACCTTGTCTTTCTATACTCGTGAGCACCAAATGTCCCTATGATGGAATTTTGACTAGTGAGGACTTTACCTGTTTTTTTTTCATTCCTTTCATTCAAATTACTAATTTTATTTCAAAAATAGCAAAAGGAAAGTCTTTGCAAGTAAAGCAGGACAAATGTGTGTGTTTGTGTGTGTGAGCGAGAGAGAGAGAGTATGTGTCATCGCATCAGTGTCCTCTACTCTCTCACACTGAGGTTCCTCACTAATTTATTTTGTACGGTAATTAATAACTGTGTGATTCCCTAATATGTGTATATATATATATATATATGTTAGTTTATTGTGTTCTTGGGCTATTGCTCACTTGCTCACTTAATTTGTAATAATTCTAAGACTATATAAATATAAGACTAATAGGAAGAATACAAATCACTTTTGTAAGTCGCTTTGGATAAGGACGTCTGATAAATGCTGTAAATGTAAATTTATCATGCATCCACTTACAGGTTTAAAAAAAATATAAGACACCATGATATGGAATAAAAGTCTGTCCTTAAATGTTGGGGTGGGAATTCAATTTAAAGGCGGTTGTTATTATTTAATTTCTTTGAAACAAGAGGGATATTAATCCAATCATAACTTTCTATATTTACTAAATATTTTTAATGTCCCCTTTGACACTGGAAAATCTCTACTTTGAGTGAACACTTATAAAGGGCACAGTATTAATAAGTGTTTTGTTATGTGCTTGTGAATGGTAAAATGTGACAGTAATATATGAATATACAGTATGTTTTTGGGAAAATGTAGTGTGTACTACATTCTGTCGAGAACAGAGGTAGAAGGACCCAAACTGTAGTGCTGAAAACATGCTTTATTGAATCAATTATAATACTCAAGGAGGTTGCATTCAAACAGAATACTACAATACTACATCAAATCAAACCATAGTTTAGGGCAGTTAATTTGCACAGTAGATGTTGTCACTGTGGTAAACTTGCTTCAGCCAGCAGCTGTGAAGATCTAAAGCTAGCACACAAACACACAATTCAACAAAGCAACTCTCCAAGAGGAAGCTCTGCTTCTGCAAGAAAGTACAAGATAAACCTTCTGCATTGGCCAGGTGATGTTACTTCTGAAAGTTTAGTCGAGTAGTCGCTTACTAGAAACAGAGCACATTAA
The DNA here is from genome assembly GCA_034780255.1 of Parotocinclus maculicauda. NCBI lineage: Eukaryota > Metazoa > Chordata > Actinopteri > Siluriformes > Loricariidae > Parotocinclus > Parotocinclus maculicauda. The sequence goes on from JAUZSU010000863.1 coordinate 1,483, forward strand.
ACGTTTTAGCTCATGAAGTGCAGGCCGCTCGCACTCTGAGCGTGTCTTTATAATGGTGGTATGACATAGTCAGTCTGAACGCAAGACCTAGTCATGCTGCTTACATGAGGGTAAGATGCAAACAGCACTCAGGGTCTTATGATCAAGTTATACATTCATATGAATACTGAAATACTGCATGCACAGATGTACAGTGCATAACTCTGTCCCTTTGACATAGAAGAACTTCAACAGGGAGCCTCTCTACCTGTTGAGGCAATCTTAAGACTTCAACATAGTGTTGAGGCACATAATTCTGTTTCCAGTTTTACAGGGTATTCGTTCCATAAGGAACTTTCTCCTGTTAAACGTTTTGTTCAATTTGTTTCAGTTAATATCGTCATAAATAACAATTCATACATATTCCATAACCGTTCAATTCGGCTATATACATTATGTACACGTCACAGAAAAATGGTTTAAAAATCTTAGTCATAATTAATATGGCACATTTTATAACAACTTTCAGACTTTAGTCTAGTTTGGCATAAATTAATGTCAAGTTTGGTATAAAAATAATTCATATTTACAAGAACAGGGATCCAGGTCTTTATCTAGACAAGTATTTGTCTTGCTTGATCAATAAATAAAAATATATTGAAAAGGAAAATGGGTATGGTCTGGATTTTTTTTTCTACATAGACCGAATGCTGACATTGACAGTAGCAGTATCAGATCCAAGCTCATTTGACAGTCTAAGGGTGTAAGCCCCAGCGTCGTTCTCTTTTATGCCATTAATTACAAGCGTTGTGATCTCCCCCGTGTTCTCAATCTGGAACTTTCCTCTCTCTTCATTGGACAGTATTCTTCCTGAATGGGACCACTCCACATTCGGCACTGGGTCCCCAGTAAAGGCGCAGGCTACAGTCAGAACCTTTCCTGATTCGATACTGATGTTCTCAGGGGCAGCTTCAATTTTTGGTGGTGTACCTATTTAAGAAAACGAGCACAAAATGATGTTAATAAGTAAGTGTACCGTTAAAATTCTTAAAGTACTGCCATAACACTGTAGTTCTCATGAACAAACTCATGTTTGTTTCCACTCTCACCTTTGCGTCCATAAGAAATTGATGAAACTGAGGACCCCGCAACCTGTGAGTGTCTAGACATTTCCATCATGCTGCTTGACTCCATGGCTACCATTCTTTCGGATGTCATAGAAGACATGCTAGTTGCTGACATGCTTTGAAATTTAACCTGAGCCATGCTGGAGCTGCTGAATGTTGATTCCTGCATTGATGAAGCCATATGCAAGGCTGAGTAGCTGCCTTGCATGCTTGTAGTATCTGAGCTTTTCTTCAGTACTATCATTTTGGCAGGTTCTTCAACCAGAGCTGTGAGAGTATAGCAGTGACCACATCACTCATCGAACTTCACAGGCCAATGCAAATGAATTGGCAAAGGATTGTTCCACCCAAAACATAAACTATAATTTGTGTATTTTAGATGAAACAGTTCTTTGCATTCATAGTAAATCTGACAGTATTTGTACAGTATTTACATGCAAATGGTTTTCTTTATTTACATTCTTATGCAGTTTTCCCAAGACACACTGCACAGTGGTGTGAGTAATTGTGTTATACATACATAATTAATGAAAAACTTACAATAAACATTGAGAGATGCTGTTGCAGAACTCTGTCCGAAGTTGTTCTTGGCCTTAACTGTGAATTTGCCACTGTCTTCAATGGTGGCGTTTCGAATCTCCAGTTTATAGAAATTCTTGAAACGGCTCAGTTTCATATTAGATGTAACAGATATCTGTGGGAAGAAAAAAATAATTCTACTTGCTACATTTTATACATGACATGGCAACTACATTAACCAGGCACTTTATTATGAACACAATAAAAATGCTTGGTGGGACATCCCCCGCTAATCACGCATTGGGATGTTCCAAGTGCTGTTGCCACTGTTGGCTGTGTTTGACCACCTTTAAGAAGCCCTGTGGTTCTTCAAACTTCACAATTAGGCAAATCGTCTTGTAAATCATTGCAAGGGCTGGAAAATTGCTGAATTGCATTATAGAACAACTTTCTTTGACTTGTCGTTTGTTATTCTCACGTTCTTTCTTACTAAAAAAGATCAAATGCTTATTATTTTTGCTTCATATTCATTTTGAAATATTCTCTAATTTTTATGAGCAGTATATGTGTGTGTGTGTGTGTGTGTGTGTGTGTTTTAATTCTCACCAAAACATTGTCTTTCAGCCATTCAACTTCAGGAGTAGGGTCACCAATTATTTCACATGAGAATATGACATCCTGTCCTTCATTTACATTCTGGGAGTGTGGCTGCTCTATGAACATTGGTGCATTTGTTAATTTTTTACTGATCTCTATGTCAAATTGGCATTTGACCAGCCCCTGTTCAGTTATTCCTTCACATGTGATTATTCCTCCATCACGGGAGCTGGCTCTTCTGATCGTCAAGGTGTGGTAATTGCCAGAAACCCCAAACCTGTAGTCTTCAGAATTGATCAGCTGTGCTCCATTCAAAATCCATTTCACATCTGAAGCCCCAGGAATATATGCTTTTAGTGTGGCAGATTGACCTTCAGACACTGCAATCTGGGCCTGAGATGCTTTGATTTCAGCAAGGGACTGAACTTCTTCATAGACTAGCTCCTTTTTGAGAATTTGTTCTGTTAACTCAACTTCTTTTGATTTTGTTGATGCTTAGGGAAATAAACACAAAAACATTTGAATAACTCATCAAGTGTGACGAAAATAAGCAAATACATAATGTTTGTTATAGATCATTATACCTTTAACAGTGACAACACAACTTGTAGTAACAGTTCCATCACTGTTTTGGGCAGTACATGTATAGACACCACTATCAGAGACATCAGCTTCAGAGATTTCAAGATAAGCTGAGCCGTGTTCCTCAAATATGTTATATTTGCCACCATAGGACACACTCTGAAATGAAAATATTACCATCCATCATACAGCTGGTATTGGTATAGTTTATATGAATAATATCGATACAATGTGGTTAAGATTTGCAGACAATGCAATTACCTTTCCATCTTTAGTCCAGGAAATCTTGGGTTTAGGCTCACCAGTAACCTTCACTGTCAGCTTGATAATAGTATCTGACAGAGTCAAGATGTCACTCAGTCCTGCTGAAAAGCTAGGTTTGGTGGTTTTCTCTTTTGGAGTTGGTGACTTTGCTGTGAGTGGAGACTTAACCCTCTGAGGAGACTTGATTGGCTCGGGTGACTTAATCCTTGGTGGGGATTTGATACCTGCTGGTGACTTTACACGAGGAGACTCGGGAGACTTCACTCTTGGAGGGGACGCAATAACTTTCTGCACTGGTGTTGGTTTGCGAACAGTCAAGGTAAAATCTGCTACCTGTTTGCCTTCTGAGTTTTCCACAACCAATGTGTAGTTCCCTTCATCTGAAAGCTCAACCTTTGAGATCTCGAATGTAGACTTGTACCCAGTGGTTGTTATGAGATAACGGTGAGATGTCACAATGATTTGTCCCTCCTTTAACCAAGATATGCTGGGTGCTGGTTCACCATCAACGTCGCATGTAAATTTCGCTGACTCTCCCTCGGAAACTGTAAGTGATTGTGGCTTGGTAAGTATTGCAGCAGGAAGAGTTGGTTTCTTTGGTTTCTCCATCGTAGTTTTCTCTATCGTTGTTGATTCCACGGCAGATGACACACGCTCTTCATGAACAACAATTTTTTTCACCTCTGATTTGATTTCTTCCCTTTTGGTTTCAGTTACTCTCTCTGAAATGTGTGATTCGGAAATGGATGCTGCCTTTGATGACACATGATACACATCTGTTCTAGTCATCTCGGGTACAAAAGCAGTTGGAGGCTCTTCATCTTTGCGCAGAGAAGCAAATGTGGAGAATACACCTCCAGAAACATCCAGAGTGGCATAGTCCGAAGCTTCTCCCTTGACGTTTGTGCAGACAACGCGGTATGTGCCACTGTCTTCTTCTTGGCAGTTAACGATCTGGAGAGAAAGAACTCCGCTCATGTTATACATTCGATACTTTGTGCTTCCTTGAATGGGCTGACCATTGTGATACCACTGGATGTGTGCTTCTGGCTTCGACTGGATATTCAATGTGAATTTTGTATTTTGACCAACTGGTACACGGTGAGAGCGCATTCTCACAGTCACCCTTGGTGAATGGTCAAGACTAAATGGCTGCTGAGTCACAGTTTCAAACTTTCTCTCGGTTTTTAAAGCTTTTTTCATCGTTTCATAGCGTTGCATGTAATCGACCGTTGTGGACAAATCTGGCGCAGAGACTACTCTCTCACTTGAGACAGTGCGCGCTGATGTGGGAATACTAACCGTTGTCTCTTTTATTTCAACCACAGTGGAAGATTTAGGCCGGGTTACTTTAGTATACCCAGGTGAAATGGACCTCATTGGTAATTTTGGTATGTCGATTTCGGCTCCCTCAACTGCTACAGGTAGTGAAATCTTTGTTTTCTCTTTTTTGGACACTTTAGTCTTTTCCTCAAACTCCATGTGTTTCATCTGGCTCTTGTAGGACGTTATCATTGTAGTGGTAGTGACTGATCTGAGCAGTTCTTGGTCCTCTTTTTCTTCATATATCCTTTGCTTTTGCTTAGGAGGTCGGTATGTTGTCTTATCGTGGCGCTGCCGTAATTCAATGTAGCTTGGACCAGCCTCGTACTTTGAGGGAATGCGATAGGAGTCATATGTCGGGACCTCTTCTCCTTCTTCATCTGTTGTCCTCTTCGGTGAAGTATGACGCAAGGCAGAGAGCTCAAAGCGTACAGGGCTCAGACTTGGTGGAGAAGCAGAGTAGCCTAATCGGAGTTCATCCTCAAGTTTAAGTCGTTCCTCCTCAGTTATCTTCATGGAAAGGTATTGCTTGACAGGCAGAAGTAGTTCTTCATCTGATAGATCACCAAGCGAACGTCTTCTTATTCTGTAATAAGCGTCCATTTCAGGAGAAGGCGTGCGTAGCCTTGCAGGTCTTACGGTTTCCAGATCATCTTGCGAAATGCGCCATTTTGGTTTGTACTGGTCTTTAATTCTTGGCAAGGGCACGTCATAGAATTGTTCCCATCTTGACAAGCGGATACGCTTAAGTCTCTTCTGAGGAATCTTTTCCATCGGTTCAGGGAACTCGTACTGGTCTCGTAGTTTCTTGTACCATCTCATGTCAGATAATGGTTTAAAGTGCTTGATTTCATTGTCTTCCTCGAGAGCAGCGGGAGCATAAACACGAGGCGAGGGAACGTCGTATGGCATCCTTAACCTCTTTTCCTCTGCCCTCTTCATTCGCTCTTCTTTTTCCTTTGCTTCCTCAGCTTCAGTTTTTGCTTTTTTGGCAGTTTCTGGTGGCTGGAACATAATTGCCACCTCTCTTAGGGCTTGCTGTGCAACTGGAGGAAGTGGGGTGACGTCTGTTCCAGAAAGGAGCTGGGTTAATCGCACTTTTTTGTCAATTTGCTGTTGGTCAAGAGCTTGTTTTCTCTTCTTCTCTTCCTCGCTCTCGAAGTCCTTTTTAACATGCGTTACACGCTCAACTCTAAGAGTGGCTTGACAACTTGCAGATCCGGCTGAATTTGTTGCCGTGACCCTGTATGTGCCCGAATCCTCTGGGAGGGTATCTCTGATGTGTAAGACGAAGTAGTCCAAGCCTTCGTGAACAACTTCAATTTGTGGACCGAAAGCCAAAGGTGTTCCATCCTTTTCCCATTTCAACGACGGCGTTCCTGACACTCTTATCTCAAAACGTGCGCTCTGGCCCTCTTTGCACCCCAAGTTTGCCAGAAGGCGCTTGAACATGGGTCTCAAGGTATTGTCAGCAGGTGCGGGACGAGGAACGATTGTGAGGCGAGCTTTGCAGCTATCATCGCCGTACCTGTTGCGTGCCACAACGGTGTATTCAGCGTCATCATCAGAGCCAAGATTGTGGATCACTAATTGATACAGACCCTTGTCACTGATAAAAGTATATTTCTTATCGTCATCTCCTGGGGAAATCTTCTGCCCGGATTTCAACCATTGGACACGAGGTTCAGGGTGCACCGTGATCGTGACGCCAAAGCGAACAGACTCGCCGATGTAAGCGGTGCGATTGTACAAGGGTAGGGTAAATTCTGGAGGTCTTTGTAGAAGCCTGGCTGTGTCCACTCTGCGTTTGACTTTTTTAACGACACGGGCAGTATAGAAGCTGCGATAGTTTCGGACACCCTGGACGAAGAGCTCCGCGTAGGCACTGTCCTCACCGTACTCGTTCACAACTTTACACCTGTATGTTCCATCATCTGCTCGGGTGATGCCCTTTATAGTTATGGTAGCAAGCCCTTCCTCATAGCTCATTTCACATTTAGCACCTTCCTCCAGTTGGCGAACTCCACAGTACCATGTCACCTCAGTACTGCTATCATAGTTTTCGATGTTACAAATAAACTTGACATCATCACCTTCACTGGCAACAAAATGCCTGATCAGGCCTGCAACTGGACCATGTTCAAATGGTGCAATCTTTACTTTGGCCATTGTTACACCTCTCTGAGTTCTGATAGCACCTCCACTAGCAATACGGGCAGAGGAGACAACAGTGTTCCATTCTTTTCTTACCATGGCCTGGTAGTATCTCTTGTGTCTTGTAGTCTTGATTGATTTTGTACTGAGCTCCTCGGTGTTCTTGGTGAGCCAAGGATGATTTAAGGCTTCAGCTGCCGTCATACGATGTTTCCGGTCCTTGGTGAGAAGGCGGTCTATAAAGTCTAAAGCCTCAACGCTTGCGTCTTTGAATGACTCGTCCTCGAAGCTGTACTCAGCATTGGATATGTTGTCAATCATTTGCTGATTAGTTTCAGCAATGAAAGGATTGAGTCCACTAAGGAGCACGTATACCAGGACACCAACAGACCACATGTCTGTGACTGTGCTGACCAAATCATTGTGGTGAATTTCAGGTGCTGAATATTCAGCTGCTGTGAACTGAATCTTGATTTGTTCTCCAGGGGTGAGATGTCTGGCTTGTCCCAGTTCAATAATCTTAATGGTCGTTCCTCTTCTGGTCGTGTACACGATATTCTCAGGCCTGATATCGAAATGGCCGTAACTCTTGCTGTGTAGGAACTCGAGAGCTTCACACAACTGTCTAATGTAATTAACGATCACACGCTCAGTAAGCTCAAAGTTTGCCGTACCCAGACGCTCAAATATGTCCACGCCAGAGATGAACTCAAAGATCATGACCAATTCCTCAGGACTGTCGAAGGATTCGTAGAGTTGCAGGAAGTTATTATGCCGCGCCACGTTCAGGGTCGTGATTTCCTTCTTCACAATCGCTTGATCAGCTGCTTTTACTTTGACGAATTTGGCCATGAACGTCTGCTCAGAGCTGATCTCAACACAGCGATGGACAATGCCAAACTGGCCTCGGCCAAGCTCTTCTGCGATCATGTATTTATTGTGTACGTTTTTAACCTCTGAGTGGGGAGCCTTACGTGTAGAGACAGCTCTGGTCTCATCAACTTCCTCATCATAGTTAAGGATCCTTGATTTATCTTCCTTTGTCACAACAGGGGCACACGCCTCAGATGGTGCACTTTGGCCAAATTTATTCTCTGCTATTACACGGAATTGGTAGCTCGTCTTTCCAAATAGGTTGGTCACAGTGTAGCGAGTGTCACGTGACTGGGCAACACGGATCCATCTTTCTGCCGTGGTGGCACACTTCTCAATAATGTAGTTTGTGACTCTGCTGCCACCATCGTTAGCAGGTGCCACCCATTCAAGTGAGACAGAATCTCTGGACACATCGCCGGGTTTAATACCACGAGGTGGATCGGGCACATCTGCAACGTCAAGTTCAACCGTTTGTTGGTCGATGCCAAATCTGTTCTTCGCACAGACTATATAGAAACCAGCATCTTTTCTTTCGACACCGTTCGGGAACAAAAGGGACGTGAACGATCTTGTCACAATGACTTGGTAATAGCCATTATTATCAATGAGGTCTTGTCCCTTCTGCCATGTTATCACTGGATCTGGTTTCCCACTGAACGGTATCTTGATGTTCACCACCTCTCCACGCAGAGCGCAGATGGCTTCTTTATCTTGTATGTTTTTGGGTAAGTGAATCTTTGCAGGTACTGGACAAAAAAGGAAATCAAATTACATATTATTTATCAGACCACAGTAAAGTGACAATATAATAAAGTGTGATTATTTGCAGACTTACTTTCAACATCCAAAGAAACAGTAGCAGAGATCGATCCTCCCTGGTTCGTTGCTCTTATCTGGTAGACAGTCGAGTCTTCTTCGTCTGCATTAGCGATAACTAGTTGATGATACCCTCCCTTAAATTCTTGTATTTTGATTTTGGTTCCATCTGCCTGAATTTCTTTGCCACGCTTGAACCATTTGATTACAGGTTTTGGCTGTCCTGCTATTTTGCAAACAAATGTGGCGTTGCTCTTGTATTTGACACTCATGTTCCTAAGGTCTTCTTTGAATGCAGGAGCCTGTACTTCGACGTGTGTTTTTGGAACAACAGGATCAGAAGTTTCACTGTATTCGCTCTCTCCGCCAAGGTTTTCGCATTTCACACGGAAAATGTATTCCGCTCCTTCCTTAAGACCCTTCACTGAATAAACCGTCTGGTGGATCTCGTCAGTCGTCACAGCAACCCATTCACCTATCTTTTTATCTTGCTTTTCAAGAACGTAGCTCTTGATTTTGTCACCACCATCGCTAAGAGGTGGTTTCCAAGATACAACACAAGAGGTCTTGGTCACTCCAGATGCCACCGGTTTAAATGGTGTACCTGGCTTATCTGTAAAACACGTGAACAATAAAATGACTCAGTCTTTGTATGCGTTACTATTTATTAGTGATTTTAAAAATTTTAAATATCATTTCCTTACCTAACTGACTCTTGATAAGAATAGCAGAAGGTGTCTCGAGTGCTTCGCTGATGCCGTAACGATTTTGTGCTGAAATGCGGAAGAAGTAACCTTCATTTTCCACCAGATTTGGAATGCGACATGATGTGCCTGTGATGGATGATGAGACAAGTTGCCACTCTGCTCCTTCTTTGTCTTCGCGTTTCTCCACAATGCAGTTTGTGATCATGGATCCGCCATCGTCTTTCGGTGCCTTCCAACTAATGATCACGGAATTCTTCAGTAATGCATCCAAAACAATAGGGCCTTCTGGCATGTCAGGTTTGTCTGAAGAGAAAAAAAAAAAATTATATTATTATTTACACCTGTCCCACATTGCACCCTGAAACACCATGAAAAGTACTTAAATGTTGTCAGTAATTCACACCTTGGATTTCTAGTTGAGTTACAGTATCTGCAGCGCCAAAGTGGTTGTTGATCCTAACTCTGTATTTTCCACCATTGACTCGTCGTTGAACGTTCTTTAAAATCAAATGAGTGTAATGCTCTGTGCTCTCAATGCTGACATTCTCAGACAGCTCCACAGGTTTGGCTCCATGCAGCCACATGATCTTGGGCTCAGGGCGACCTATGTAGACAGCGTGAATACGCACAGTGGTACCACATCCTGCAAAGATTTTGTCATTTAAGGGGACTGGGAACTGAGGTGCTGCTTCCAGAACTAAAGTTCCGCTGGTCTCACATTCTCCAGCTTCATTCACAGCCTTGCAAGTGTACAGGCCCTCGTCTTCCTGCTGTTCTGTTGAGATGGTCAAAGTATGGTTACGGCCGTCAGAGGTTGCGGTGTATTTGCGGCCCTCTTTGATCTCCTTTCCACCTTTGTACCATTTGATTTCTGGTACTGGCCTTCCAATGATCTGACATTTTAGGGTGGCAGTCTGCCCAAGCTTGGCAGTGACTTCGTCCATCTCTTTTCTGAGGGCTGGTTTGGCGCCAGCTAAAAAATCAAAATAAAAATCAATTATATGTACATGTCAAAAAATGAATATGTTACCCATCTTGTCAACCAAAAAGGCACTTACCGGCCAGTTTGGTTTTGATTCCTGTTGCGGTTCTGCGGGGTCTGCTGATTCCGGTTTCATTTTCCGCAAACACTCTAAATTCGTACTCAGTGGCCTCTTGAAGCCCACCCTGAGTAAACTGTTTGTCCTTTATGAGTTCCCTGTTACACTTCTTCCATGTGCTCTCGCCTGATTTTCTGTACTCAACCCAGTAACCAACAACTGGCTTTCCACCATCACACTGAGGAGCTTCCCATCGAATAGTAATGTAGTTTTTCGTTACCGTCGAGGTGTCAATCTCACCTGGTTGGCTTGGTTTGTCTGTGGCAGAGAAGGAACAGTTTTAAACAAGATTGCAAAATCAGTTTAACCTACAGGAACACATTAAGGTAACACATTGCATTACCAAATGGATCTTTGCACAGGACAGAATCTGATGCGGGTCCAGGTTCACTTTCTCCAATGTCATTCACAGCAATGACACGGAACTGGTACTCTGCATCAGTAGTGAGTCCACTGAGTGTGTACATTGTGAGAGTCACCCTTGTCTCGTGGCGAACCCACTTGTCAGATGACACCTCTTTGTACTCAATGAAGTATCCAGTGATAGGTGAGCCACCATCATCTTTAGGTTTAGTCCAAGCCAGTGCAGCAGAACTCTTAGTGACATCCATGATCTCTGGTGGTGTAGTTGAAGCTTCGGGTACACCTGTTTTAAACAAAGAGTTTTTAGAATGTTCTTTTTGATACAACTTGTGTAATTTTTAAGGACAGCAAATGGTACTTACAAATAGGAGTCTTGGGTATGACTGGTTGTTCGGATTTTAGGGAGCTGCTAATGCCAAACTTATTCTCTGCTGTCACCTTAAAGTGGTACTCAACATTTTCTTGTAGTCCTTTAACCACTAGGGAGGTGTCAACCACACGCGAGTCCACAGTGTACCAGGCTGCTTTTGTTGCCACCCGCCGCTCCACGATATAGCCAAGGATTTCTGTGCCACCATCATCTTTTGGTGGTTTCCAACTCACTCTTAGTGAATGGGCCTGAATGTCATCAAAGGCAAGGGGTCCTTCAGGTGCTGATGAACGGCCAATAACCTTGACCTTGATCTGCACCATCTTTTTGCCACATTTGTTTTCGAGATGGACAGCGTACACACCAGAGTCAGTCCTTTCAGCATCTTTGATAACAAGCTCTGTAATATCATCATTGGCGACAATCATTGCATGGTTGGTAACTTCACCACCGTCCTTTGACCATTTGCAAACAGGCGTCGGTTTGCCTTTGATTGGAACTGAAAGTCTGATAACTGCGCCAAGTCTGACAACAAATACACCTTTGTACTTCGCTTCAAGATCATGACTGGGTGGTTCTGAAATAGAGCATATATTAAAGCCATTAGATGAATGATTCACAAAAAATATATCAGACAGCACTGCTCGTGGCTTTAAATCATGCTTTACAAGTACACTGTATCATACCAAGCATTTCTGTCACAGTAACCGTTCCTGGCACTTCAGCAGGTTCACCAGGTCCTCCAGCATTACAAGCCATGACTCTGAACATGAACTGCTCTTCTTGTGGCATTTGTGTCAGAGTGTATTCACAGATCATTGTTGGTGTTGTATTGCATTTGATCCAGGCTACAGAACCGACCTTCTGCATCTCAATCAGATAACCTGTAACCTTTGAACCGCCTTCTTCGTCAGGTGGATTCCAGGCCAAAGACACAGATGTCTTGGTGGTGTCCACGACTCTCGGGTTCTGAGGTGAACCGGGTGGATCTACAGAAATACACAATAAAAAATTAGAAATATGCACTGCAGGGTTTTTTGGACATATCATCACAATTACCGTCAAAGCTAAGGCAACAGAAAGTCCAGAAATATTAGAAATGACTAATTATCTCTACTGGCTCTGATCTCTACCAATGGGCACTTTATATCACCTCTACTGCTAAACACCATATCCGTTGTCTTTCCTTTATTAAATTTGCCCATAGCAGCTATTTCTCATTAGAATATAATGTGACCTTTAAGGTCAATTAAAATTTTCTAGAGCTAGCATATCATTAACTGGTTGAAAGTGTTGCCTATTAGTGTCTTCAAAGTCTACGTGTTAACGAATTTTTAAAATGTGACTTATTTTAAGAGTTTTACGCATTTGCAGCTTAGTGCTTTACCAGAAAATGGCAGATATACACGCTTTTAAACGTGTTGCTTTTCATGCAACTGATCCATGGCTTGTGACGAGGTGCGCTAATGACAAAAAGCTCACAAAGACTGTATATTTAAGTGAGTGTTTCATGTCATAGAATTAAATGGTTATAAATGTTGTTTACAGGGGAAACAAATCTCCAATAATCTTCATATACGTATTGAAGTATTGAATTTAAAAGACTCATTCAATAATTATTAATTCATTTTCATACTAGCTCAGTCTCAATCACCAATGCCTAGCCGGTGGCAAAGGGTGCAAGGCAGGAACAACACTAGACAGTATGCCAGTCCATTGCAGGTCATATGCACTCAAACAAACACACTTACACTAAAGCCCTTTAGAGACATAATTAAACCTAAGGCATATGTGTTTGAATGTGGGAGGAAACCCCAGGTGGACATGGGGAGAACATCCAAACTCCTGTTCAATAATTTGGTCTTTAGAATTAAGAAGAAAATGTGATTAATAGTGATTCATTAATTACAGACATATATGTGATTAATTCTTTTTTACTTGATTGAGTTATAGTGTAACAACATGGTTTGGGAATTTAAACTGTAACTGTAAAAGGGAAGCTTATGATGTTGATGTTGTGGGAAAAAGTCAAAGCCATATGGAAGATCCTTTTTTAAACCAAATGCAGTAGCAACTGGGACTTCTTAGTTTTTTCATCTCACACATTTATGATTTATGTGATTTTGCGTGATACTGCTGTACATTTTATGAATTATTAAATTCCTCTATTTAAATATTATCTTTACTCAATAACAGCAAATAATTCTAAAACATAGACATGCTCAATACGAAGATATAAAAGATTACAATACACGTACCAACTGGATCAGAAGCCACAGCTGGCTTGGAAAGAAGACTGGGTTTACCAACACCTCTTGCATTGATGGCTGTAACTCTGTGCTCATACTCCAGGCCCTCAATAAGACCAGTGGATCTGTATCTTGTCATGGTCACAGGGTTTTTATTGGCACGCACCCATCTGTCAGCTCTGACTTCCTTGCGCTCAATAATGTAGCCAGATATCTCTAAACCACCATCCTCATCTGGTGGTTCCCAAGCAACGGTCATGCCATCACGAGACACGTCAAACACTATCGGTCTGCCTGGTGGTCCAGGAATAGCTATAACATATGATTTGTGTTAGCTTGTGTTATCCTGTATGTATACTTCCACACATTTTACGCGAGTATGAATGTATAGTTCAGCTTACATTTAGAACTCCTGCATTCCACAACGTCTGATTGCAACCAGTCTCCAGTACCGTAGCGATTGGCTGCAGAAACACGGAAGACATATTCGTCTCCCTCTGTCAGTCTCTCAAATTTAAAGGTCGGTCTGCTGACTGATTCAGAAACGGGCACCCATCCTGGACGGTGAGCATCACGTTGCTCAAGCACATAGTTGGTTACAGGAGCTCCTCCATCCCTTTCTGGTGGATCCCAGCTTATTGTAACTGAGGTGGCATCGATATCATCAAAACGAATCGGTTCTTTAGGTGGATCAGGTTTGTCTGAAAAGGGGAAAGGCATTTCATGAAAAAAATTCTATGACTATGTCAGAAATCTCTCAATACAAGCTGCCAAAAAATCTGAGGCATACTACAAGCTAAATTACCAAGAATGATGACTTTGATATTCTCTGTAGTGATTCCAGTAATATTTTTCAATTCGAGGGTGTATTCTCCAGTGTCATCAATTGAAGTGTTAAGAACGGTTAATTTGGAGAATTTTGCAGTTGACTTAATCTTCACACGTTCCTGAATCTTTAATTTAGTGTCATTAAAGTACCAGGAGCAAACTGGTGGTGGTCTTCCAATGATAGGAAAGTCAAGTTCAAGTGGTTTTCCTGCCAAAACACTGATCATCTTTTGAGGAATGCTGGACAAATCAATCCTTGGCATAACTGAAAAGGAAAAAAAACAAGTGAATCCCATTCTTATTTAGACATTCTATGGATAATATAGTATATATTTTTAAGTGGTAGTCAAATACCTCTTTGTTCTTGTACTGTCATAGGGGTGACGATTTCTTTGGGCTCGCCAATGCCTCTGCTGTTGACGGCACGTACCCTAAATAGGTACTGCTCATTTTCATTGAGTTTATCAATAGTGAGCTCAAAGTCTGTTAATTTCAAAGTAGCAACCTTCATCCATTTGTCAGTACCGGCTTTGCAAGCTTCCACAATGTATCCAGTGATTCTGCTTCCTCCGTCGTGTTCAGGTTTTTCCCAACCAAGAGTTACAGAAGATTTTGTGATGTCTACAATGTCAAGTTTGGTTGGAGGCAGTGGCACTTCGCACACCAAGACAGCATCTGGCATCTCCCGAGGTTCACCAACACCATAGATGTTCTCTGGCAGGACTCTGAAGTAGTAAAGCATTCCCTCTACCAGACCTGTCATCTTATATGATGTCTTGCTGCATTTGGAGGTCACTGTTTTGTAGGCTCTCATTGATGTCTCTCTTCTCTCAATAATGTAATTGTTAACAGGTGCCCCACCATCAACCTCAGGAGCATCCCATGAAATGTGAGCAGAATCTCTTGTGAGCTCTTTCATTTTGATCTTTCCTGGTGGACCAGGAGTATCTGAAAATTAAAATAAAAAATGAGTAAAGCCCATTCCTAGCCCCATACACACAGAATTTAGATGTATCTGGATTTACCATAAATCTTGACAAGAATGCTGGCATCTTTCTTGCCAGCCGAGTTAGAAGCTTCAAGTGTGTATTTTCCAGCATCGTAGCGGTGCACCTTGTCAATAATCAGAGTTGTGGCAGTATCAGTCACTTCAATGAAGCCACGGCTTTGAAGATCTACACCAGGTTTGCTCCAAGTGACAGTCGGAACTGGCCTGCCAGTGAGAGTCACATGAAGACGCAGGGAGCTTCCAGCTCTCAGGCAAATAGTTTTTGTCAGCTCATCGGGAAGTTCAAGATCAGGTATTTCTAATAAGAGTAACATTTTAGAATGGTGAAAACATACACAATGTACATTCTGTCACTGGCATATTTGTGTTAAATCTTACCAATTCTTTCCATGGGCTCGACTTCTGCACATGGACCACTGAAGTCACCTGTTCCATTGACATTGACTGCAGCCACCCTGAAACAGTACTTTTTGCCAGCGGTAAGATTTGCCACAATGTAATCTGTGGCTCTAAGAATCTTCTCATGGGTCTTGATCCATTCCTCTGAACCGACCTCTTGCATTTCAAGAATGTAACCAAAAACATCAGCACCTCCATCTTCCAGTGGCCTTGTCCAGGCAAGACTAATGCTGTCTTTGTGTGTGTCTGTTATACGTGGAATTGAAGGAGCATGTGGTGTTCCTGTAATGACGAATTTAACAAATGTGTATTACAAACGTTAAAATGAACTTTTATTCATTTCTATACACAAAATACAATCTGTGAAGTAATTTACCTGTTGGTACTCTGCAGACTGCATACATGGACACTTCACTTGGCTCACTGTCCCCAGCAGCATTCATGGCTGTAATTCGGAACTGGTATATGTTGCCCTCTTGTAGACCAGTCACCTTGAATGTTGTGTCTCTAAGAATGGAATCTCTGTTCACCTTGACCCATCTGACACTCTTTCTCTCCTTTCTCTCAATCAAGTAGTTTGTGACTTCACTTCCACCATCACTTTCTGGCTTCAGCCACTCAATTGTTGCAAAGTCTTTTCCGACAGCAAGGATTTCTGGTGCTCCCGGAGGTGATGGGATAGCTGCAATCAAACAGAAGAATGAATTTACATATCCAATCCAAGATTCAGTTTATATTAAGCAAAATAATAATATTTTAAAAAGCTTACTGAATGAGTTCCTGGCAATGATCGGTGAAGACTGTACTGTCACACCCGCCCCATACTTGTTGACAGCTCTTACACGGAACATATATTCATTGTTCTTAAAAAGTCTGGTAATATCGCATGTGACGCCCTTGCACTCGTGTTCGACAATGACCCAGTTGAGTCTGTTGGTGTCCCGTCTCTCCACAATGTAATGTGTGATGGGGTCACCTCCATCCTCTAGTGGCACTTTCCAGGACACTGTGCATTTGTCTTCTGTTACTTTGCTCACTGTTATCTCCTGGCATGCGCCCGGTGTATCTAAGAAAGAAAAAACAATTTTGGGACCTGCTGTTTTAAAATATCGAATGTACATTTAAAATTGCGCCGTACTTTTACTTACCAAGCACCTTCACATTGACTTCAGCTGTTTTTGTTCCACTGGCATTCTTCACCGTCAGAACGTACTTTCCAGTGTCATCTCTGTCACAAAACTTGATGATCGCCATAGCGCGGGTGCTAGAGTACTGCAGAGAATATTTCTCACAGTGGTCGAGCTCCTTGTGTCCCTTGGCCCAGAAGACCTTTGGATCTGGTTTGCCACCGACAGCAGCGTCAAGAACAAGGTCGGACCCAGCTCTGATAGTAACTGTGTCCACTAGAAGTTTGCTGTCCAATTCTGCTTTGGGCGGAGCTGTGAAACAGAGGGATTTATTTTTAGATCTTTGCATGCAGATAGATCACAAAAGATGTGGAAATATTTTTTTTAGGCTCTTACTGTATTCTGCTTTGCAAGTCACTGCTCCTGTTGACATAGATGGTAAACTGTACACTCCATTTGCGTTTTTGGCAATCACACGGAACTCGTACACTTCTCCTTCTCCCAGTGCAGTAATGGTGAAGTTAGTGTCAGTCACATTAGTGTAATTACACTTCAGCCATCTACCCTCTCCAGACACAGTATATGGCTTGCGCTCAACAATATAACCCACAACTGGGCTTCCACCATCATTTACTGGGACAGACCATTTAACAGAAACTGTTGATCTTGACACTGCAGTCACTTCTGGCTTGCCTGGGGGATCTTGAGAGGTGGATACAGAATGTCAATTATAAACTTATTCAAACCACATTACTTACTTACATATTACATTATCATTATTACAGTGGGGCCTCGGTTTCGTCGTTAATTCGTTCCAGAAGGCTTATACCGACGAGTAGTACTTTTGCCATAAGGAATAATGTAAATTGAATGAACCTAGCTGCTTATGCTAACTAATGCCAAATCCAAGAGTATTCAGTCCCTTTTGTATATTTGATCAGATGTCATTAATAACCATTTTAGGACCCATGGAGAATTAGGTACACTAAGAATACAGAACAGTAGATATAAAATACAGAAAAACATGATAAACTCTTAGTTGTGCATCTCGGTTTTAAGCAAGTGCACAGAGTGCCGAGTAAACAAGTAGAAAAGCGACAAATTACTCTAGTAAAAATGTGTCAAGAACCGAATTTGACGTGTTCCGTGAGCAGAGGTACCACTGTATTATTATTACTACGTAAAAGAACATCTTTCACGTTGTTTGACTTACCCACTGGATTTTGAGCCACAGCTCTCTTTGAGGCTTCACTGGCTTTACTTAGGCCAGCACTATTCATAGCATACACTCTGAACTGGTATTCAAGGCCTTCAATAAGTTCTTCCACCTTGTAGTAACACTCAAAACATGGAATGGTGTTCACTCTGACCCAAAGAATAGTGTTGCGTTCCTTCTTCTCTATCCAGTACCCTGTGACCTTACTACCACCATCGTGGTATGGTTCTTCCCAACGAATGCTCATGCTGTTAGAAGAAACAGCAAATACTTCAGGCTTGGTTGGAGGTCCTGGTGGAACTGTAACAGAAAAGCCACAGATCATCAGTTTTTAGATTATAGCAAAATGATTTGCTGTATAGGTTTCATGTAAAAATATCCCTTATTTTTTGTGAGCAATATAGTATTAGAATACAGCAATACAGAATTGTACTTTTTGTCATTGTTATAACTACTTACCAAAAGGATGTTCTGCAACGATGGTCTCAGACTCAGTTGGCTTGCTCACACCAAATCTGTTTTCTGCAGAGACACGGAAAGTGTACTGCATGTACTTTGTCAGGTGGGAAACATGGAGCGATGTACGTTTGACACTAGAGTTGATGAGCTGCCATGCAGTCGATCCAGATTCACGTTTTTCGACAATGTAGTTGGTTATGTCCGTTCCACCATCGTCTTCAGGCTCATTCCATGTTAATTCACAAGACTCAGATGTAATCGAGGAGACCTCGATAGGCCCCTCTGGAGGACTAGGTCTGCCAATGACATTGACAGTGACCGTAAAAGTCTTGGTCCCAGAGACATTCTCAAGTATAAGGAAGTACCTTTCTCCATCACCTCGCATGCTGTCTTTAACAAAGAGAGTTGTTCTGTTTTTGCTGGTCTTGATTGAAACTCTGTCAGTTTCCTTTAGCCTCATTTCCTCAAGTTTCCAAATGACTTGTGGTGCTGGCATGCCACTAATCGGAACATCAATTTCAAATGAACAGCCCGACTTGCAGTTGATAAGTTGGCTGGTTATGCCACTGAGATCCGCGGTTGGTTCAATACGTGGCTCTTTAACAATAACAGAGGAGAGAGCCTCTCTCGGTATACTGTAACCTGCGTCATTTCTAGCTTTGACACGGAATT
>JAUZSU010000864.1:0-10615 GCA_034780255.1 Parotocinclus maculicauda
GCAGGCCTCACTTGCCTCAGTTAAGGTCAGAGTTCATGCCTCCACCATCAGAAAGAGACTGGGCAAAAATGGCCTGCGTGGCAGAGTTCCAAGAAGAAAACAACTGCTTAGCAAAAAGAACAATAAAGCTCATCTCAATTTTTCCAAAACACATCTTGATGATCCCCAAGCATTTTGGGAAAACATTCTGTGGACCGATGAGACAAAAGTTGAACTCTTTAGTGTTACGAGATGTGGTGGTTTTTGTTTAGGACCCAGGTATGCGGGATAAACCTATCCTACAACGTATAATAAGAATGGGGAAATAATATAGAACAACCGAAAAGGGATGAAGAATGGAGCGCAAGACTCCTAATATAAAAAAACCGAAAGGATAAAGTGGCACGCCGAGGTTGCATCCCAAATGGGAGCAACGTGCGAAAAGGTCGCAAGAGGGCGCCAAAGCTCCAGTCGGGGCAAACGTGCAGAAAGCACGGTTTTGGGACGTCTCTTAAATGGTGAGGCACGGAGGTAGTCCAAACTTTTTTTTAGAAAAAGAACATTATACCAACAGTTAAATATGGTGGTGGTAGTGTGATGGTCTGGGGCTGTTTTTCTGCATCATGACCTGGAAGACTTGCTGTGATAAATAGAACTATGAATTCTGTTGTCTACCAAAAGATCCTGAAGGAGAATGTTTGACCATCTGTTCGTGACCTCAAGCTAAAACGAACTTGGGCTCTACAGCAGGACAATAATCCAGGACACCAGAAAGTCCACCTCTGAATGGCTAAAAGTTCTGACCTGAATCCTATTGAGATGCTGTGGTATGACCTTAAAAAGGCTGTTTGAAAACCCTTTAATGCAATTTAATTAGAACAATTCTGCAAAGATGAGTGGGTCAAAATTCCTCCAGAATGCTGTAAAAGACTCATTGCAAGTTATCGCAAACGCTTGGTTGCAGTTGTGGCTGATAAGGGTGACCCAACCAGTTATTAGGTTTAGGGGGCAATCACTTTTTCACACAGGGCCATGCAGGTTTGGATTTTTTTCTCTCTTAATAATAAACACCTTCATTTACAAATTGCATTTTGTGTTTACTTGTGTTGTCTTTGACTACTATTTAAATTGGTTTGATGTTCCGAAACACTTAAGTGTAACAAACATGCAAAAAAACAGGAAATGAGGAAGGGGGCAAACACTTTTTCACACCACTGTATGTTAGTTTAGGAGAATAAATTGTTCAGTCAAATGTGGGATATATGTCACATTAGAAAGATAATGTAAACAACCTTAAAAATCTTATTTGATGAGAAACACATTTGCTGTTGAGTAAAAACAGACTTACATATGATAAAACCAACTAAATTGCTTCAAATTAATAAACACCAATTCAACACATTTCACAGGTTCTAATAATTTGGCCAACTTTTGTCTGTTGTGTGTTACAGGACTATCGAGTGAACATTTTCCTGCGGCAGCGCTGGAATGATCCCCGTCTACGCCTTCCCCAGGAGTTTAAGTCAGATTCTCTCACTGTCGACCCAAAGATGTTTAAATGTCTGTGGAAACCTGACCTGTTCTTCGCCAATGAGAAGAGCGCCAACTTCCATGACGTCACTCAAGAGAATATCCTCCTCTTCATCTTCCGAAATGGAGATGTTCTAATTAGCATGAGGTATTCCAAAATCCATCAATTCCATTGACTTATTTGTTCTTGCTGTTTCATGAAAGAAGAACCCCTAGTATAACACTGCTTGATCAAATTCACTTAATCCTATAGTTTAAACAAACCCAAACTATTGTTGTTTTTAAAACTGAGTGTAACTGCTCTTGCTTTTCCATCAAATATACTCACCCTCTACTTATAAACACTGACTGCCCTTACTTTTTCATTATGGCTGCCTACATCATCGACTTCAGCCTGACTTTGCAGTTCCATCAAATTCTCCATACCTCAAAATTCACGTATCCTTCTATTTTAAACCAGCTCTGACAGCTCCACTGTTTCCACTTTTGAATAACTGTCTGCTCCTACAGTTAATCTTCTCTGCACTTAAGCATGGCTCACCATACTTTCATAAGTTTGTAACATATGGCCAAATGTTGAAACTACTTGAACAAGTTTAAAGTTTGTGGTTCTAATTTTGGGTTCTGTGCATCATAATCATATTATTTGTCCTAACACTGTAATTTCAGGACAACTGTAGTTTGTATTGTTGAAGCTAACTGAAGCTAAACTGTTCTTTAAACATGTTTTTAAGAAACAAATTATGATTACAGTGTATGGGATCCAAAAATTGCTTTAATATCTTACTGTTTTAGAACACATTTTAAAATAACTAGCTAAAGCCTTATGTTTGCACTCATTTTCAGTGAACTTAAAACACTCCACAACTAACAGCATGTTGTAACATACTGACACTTTAATATAATCTACTCATCCAATTTTTGAAAGCAAGCCCTACTTGCCCTCACTGTTTCTTTTAATCTGTTTACAAATCCTCTGTAAAATAATTGACTGCTCCAGCTATTGTAGCAATCTGACTTACCAGCTTCAAAGTAAATGGAATCTCACTGCACTATTACTAGGATTCACATTCTGAACTTTAAACCAATTAGCTCTAGGAGTCTCATAAAATACACACACCTCCTTTAGTTTAAATCAGTGTTTGTCTGTTCCGACATTCATGCCAACTCCACTTAAGTTTGAAGTCTATTTATTTACAAAGCACTATTAAATCCAAAGTGCTGTACATAGATCAATAAAAGAAAACAAACCACACAAGGGTTATCGGTAAAAGACCTTACCTTACCACCCACTACATTAAACACTGATGTCTCCATTGATTCTGTCAAATCAATCAACCCCTTATCACTATATTTAAAACTTATTTGTTTACTATTTAGAATGAGTTTATACTAGCTACTTCACTGAAGCATCAGCTCGCATTTGGTGTGTGTGTGGCCAGCACTCATAATGACCCAGGCATTTTTAAATCTCTGTTTAATAATTATATTTTCTGTACGGAATAAGAAGTTAGTCATTTTTTAAAATATTTTTTCTCTGTCTCTTTCCCTGCTTAAATGTCAAGTTCTGCTCTTCTGCTCTGTTCTTTGTCACTTCTCCACCATCAGTGAACTTTAATACCACTAGGCTAAACTTTATCATGCAAAATTCAGGGGTTTATGCTAAATGCTTGGATAACATCCAAACATTCATACATTCTCACAAGTACTTGTAGACAGCTATCTAAAAATGCAGAGATATTTCATACATGATTGGAAGTGTGCTTATGCTTAGGAGTTTATATCCAGTTTATATCCATTATTCATGCCATGCACATTTCACAGTGACCTGGGTGGTCTGTTGCCTGATGCTGGCATCATTCCAATATGCTTGGGGTCAGTGTTTCTGAGAACATCTGTGTCACAGGATTAGTGTTGTAATGAAAGTTCCCAAAATAGTAGCATTAGTGTCGTGTCTTCCTTTACCTCCAGTTTTTCATGTTTTCGCTTATCTTCCCAGCTCTCTCCTTTCACCTCCACCCAAGTCCTTCTCCCTTTTTCTTGTATTTTAAATCCCCAACCCTACATAAGCAATGCATTAAGAAAGTGTTCAGACCCTTTCATGATTTCACATTTTATGTTGTGGCCTTATGCTAAAATAAAATAAAATAAAATAAAATAGCTGAACTTGATACTCCATAATAAGAAAGTGAAAAAAGCATTTTATATATTAATAAGCAATACATAAATATTCAGACTCTTGAAATTTAAAATTTAGCACTGAGGGCCTTTCAATACTCTCGATCATCTTTGCCATTTACACATTGATTGCAGTACACTTGTTTTTAATTTGGTTGATTGGACATTTTTTGCAAAGAAAGGGAGCAATCTGGGCTTCGTGGCAGAGTAGTTAGAGAGAAGCCTCTCCTCAATGAAAGCCCACCTGCAGTGTGCAAAGAAATACCTAAAGGGCTCTCAGACTGTAAGAAACAATATTCTGTGGTCTGATAAAATCCAGATTGAACTTTTGGCCTCAATTGTAAACATCATGTCTGAAAACCAGGTTCCTGTCCAATCACTTGCCCATTACTGTCCCTATAGTGAAGTATGGTGGTGGCATCATCATGCTGTAGGAGTGTTTTTTAGTGGCTAGGACAGAGAAACTGGTCAGGCTTGAGGAGAGGCTGAATGGAACAAAGTACAGAAATCGTCTTAATGAAAACCTGATCCAGAGCATTCAGGACCTAAGACTGGGCCGAAGGTTCACCTTCCAACAAGAAAATGTCCTTAACCACACAGTCAAAACAACACAGGAGTGGCATAGGAGCAGCTCTGTGAATGTCCTTGAATGTCCAATGCAGAGCGAACAACAATTAAACATCTCTGGAGAGATTGTTTTTGGTTTCAAAAACACGATTGGCACGGTTATTAGAAAATGGAAGCAACACAAGATCACTGTCAATCCTCCTCGATCTTACTTCGTGGGGTAAGGATGATAGAAAGGAAAGAGAAAGGTCAGGACACAGCACAGAACTACATGTGAGGACCTGGTCAGTGACCTGAAGAGAGACACAGCAACTAAGAAGTGGCTCCATAAGAAGCATTTCAAGGTCCTGGAGTGGCCTAACCAGTCTCCAGACCTGAACCCAATAGAAAATATTCGGAGAGAGCTGAAACTCAATGTAGCCCAGCAACAGCCCCGAAACCTAAACAATCTGGAGAAGGTCTGTACAGAGCAGTGGATCAACATCCCTAATTAAGGTTTTAAGGTTTCTTTACCAAATAAATTAATTTATGTTTTTATCCAGATGATTATTGGTGAAGTTTAGGCAGTTCTGGACTACATTTGCTGGCCTGAGCAGGGGAACCTTGTTTGCCCTGAAGAATTTTAATCCATTATGATGTAGTATGTTACTAATAGTTATATTATATTAGCTAATAGACTGTGGTTCCCAGTTCTCTTTAGGCCATTGACCAGGTCCTCCAGTGTACCTTTCTCAGAATCATCCATCTCACAAGGTGAGCTCTTGTATGGAACCCCAGACCAAGGAAGACTCAATTTTTTAATAATTGCACCATCACCACCAAGCTATTGCCTATTGTCCTGTCTCATCTCACCCTTGTGCAGGTTTTCAGTTTTGTCTTTGGTGTCCTTAGACAGCTCTTTAGTTTTGGGCATGGTAAAGAGGTTGGAGTGTGATTGATTGTACCTCCATTCTTTGTAGGTGAAAAATCTTGCAGTGTATCAAATACTTATTTTTCATTTTTCTCAATATATATATATTTATTTTTTCCAAATTTTTTTCTTGTTATACTTTGGGGACTTCAGCATTTTGATTTAGGTCATATGTATGCAAAAATACAAACCATTCTTAATGTTTACAAAATTTTATTTGCCATTGTATGATGTATTTGTAGGTCTTTATGTTAAAATGTAAAACAGTGGCTGTGGGAGCACATATAATTATTTTTACACATGAATTGGCCAGCGCAGAGTCTTGCTATTAACCCAGCTGATCATCTATGGGATGTGCTGGAATAGGCTTTGTTAGTATTCATCAAGGAAGCTTTATGATGATTAAAAAAAATGTTACAAACTTGATAGTGTATTGGATGTTTTCTGATATATACAAAAATATATTTAAACATGCCATTTCAGTCAGTGTAAGAGGTGCAGTCACACATTGGAATGTTTGTTATTAAAAATATCTCTGCAAAGGAAGAACAGTTTGTGTGTTCAGAGAATTAACAATTCGATTTTGTTTGACGGTCATAAAAAACTGTGAGTATAATCTTCACCCAGGCATCTATAAAAAGTCCAAGAGAACTAATAGTTCTTGTTGCTTATCGTCAAAGCAATGTAAAATCAGTCCAAATCAGGAGTGATTATTAAGAAAATTTGAAGTACATGGGAGTCAAGATCAATTGAAGCATGTTTCCGAATTATCAGCAGTCATTGGACTAGAAGGAACATGACGGAGAACTACAAAGCACAGTTCTCGAAGATAACCGCAAGAGGGCAATGAGAATAAATTGTATTAGCAAATTTACGGTATGTCACAAAAGTGATAACCTTAACTCCGTTAAAGAGTTCATGGAGTTCAATAAAGCTTCACAGGTTGCCACCGGAGTTTGCGCTCCTCCACTTTCCATTTGAGAATGCCCCACAAATCCTCAATAAGGTTTTGCCTTTACCTTCAGTTTCTTTAGCAAGGCAATGACCGTCTTGGAGGCAAGTTTGGGGTCTGTATGATGGAATTATGTCCTGTGGTCCAGGGAGAAGATCATGCTGTCATAAGCTGGCTCCTTCCCTCAATGAACTGAAGCTCCCCACAGCCGGCAGCACTCATGCAGCCCCAAACTATGACATTCTCAACAACATGCTTGACTGCAGGCAAGACATACTTGTCTTTGTACTCCTTCCTTGGTTGCTGCCACACACACTTAATACCATCTGAACTAAATGAGTTCCAGTAATCCATGTCCTTAGTCTTATTGTCTTCAGCAAACTTTGTGGGCTTTCTTTGTGCATCATCTTTAGAAGAGGCTTCCTTCTGGGAATACAGCTATGCAGACCAATTTGATACAATGTGTGGCGTATGGTCTGAGCACTGACAGGTTGACCCCCCCACACTCTCCTATAACCTCTGCAGCAATGCTGGCAGCACTTCTATGTCAATTTTAAAAAGCCAACCTCTGGATATGATGCTGAGCATGTGCACTCAACTTCTTTGGTCGACCATGGCGAGGCCTGTTCTGAGCGGAACAAACAGCTGAGTCTTTGAGGATCAATGGTGGGCACATGATCTCCATCAAATGCATGTGAAAATGATTAAAAAGATTAAAGGGACTGCATCAAAAACCACCATTCATAAATAACTGATATAACCACATAGGCAAGGGATTACTTTGTCAAACCCTTATCAAGCACTACAATATGAAGTTACATCCACATATGCGCCTTAAAAAAGCAAACAAAAAAACATGTTAACCATGTTCGAGGTCATATAGGCTTAGAGGTATTTGGAATGGAATATTTTTTAATGACATCATCATTTAGCTAGCCTTCAACGTTTTAGTGCAAAAATACAGAAATTGATGGGTTTTTTTTCTCAAATGAAACCAGAAAAAATATATCTTTAAATATGTGAATTGGTTTTATTTAATAGGTATTTTTTCTAATTTGGGGTTGTGCAAGAGCATCAGAAATGGATCAATGTAAAAAAAAAGATCTTCTCAGTAGGTGGTGTATTGATTGTGGATCATACTGCTCATTACAATGAATGGCATCTGGGAAGATGAAGTTTATATGACCATTCATATCAGGACAAAAAACAAACCATAAAAAAGAAAAAACTGCCCTGTAAAAGCTCAGAGGTACAGATGAAGAACTACATAAGTTTGCATGTATCTTGACCTTTATAAGTCTGATTATAAGAAGTATTTAACTTTATTTAAATACTTAATTTATTTAAACTCTTAAAACCCCTTGCTGTCATGTTTCCCCAATTTACACATCCACATTGTTCATATTTAGATCAGTTTAAATGGTAAATAGAAATGTCACTACATATTTTTCAAACAAAGTTACAGTTTTTTGGTATAACAAAAGATGACCTGTGTTAATGAACCACGTTGCAAAGTAAAAATCAAAGTTTTGTTTTGTTTGATTGTTTTTTTTTACTTTCTGCAGGTTATCAGTGACTCTTTCCTGTCCTCTGGACCTGACTCTATTTCCAATGGATACACAGAGATGCAAGATGCAGCTGGAGAGCTGTGAGTGAAAATAGAAATATTAATTAACAAAGTAATTCATTAATTAATTCATTTATTTTATTTTCTGCTAAATCAATGGTCAGGGTCAAAGGAAAGCCAAAGTCTAGCTGACAACAGATGTTACAAGGCAGGAACAACCCTAGACAGAGTGCCAATTCATCGTAGGGCATACACTAACACTCAGAAGGACACTCAAGGCCACTTTTGAAACATCAATTAACCAAACAGGCATGTCTTTGGACTGTAATTACCATGTAAATATGCACAGACATAAGGAGGACATGTATACTCCAGACAGAAATTCCCCTTTCTCTGCACCTAGAAACAAACTATGATGTAATAGCTCTACACCCAAGCCACTGTGCGCCCTGAAAACATAAATATGCATGATGTAATTGTACAGCTAGACAGTCCCCTACCAAGTACTGTATTTAATGACTCTGGTATTAAAACTTTGACCCTTGGTTCTTGGCAGTGAGACTAAAAAATAAATAAATACATTATATATAGAAAGTTAACAGCAACAGCTTAGTATATCTAAAGATTACACACTACAAATGTCAAAATTTTTATTTTTACACTAGGGCTATGAGGCATAAATAGCTAACAGCGCTGTGGGAGCAGCCTGCACCTCACAGATTCATATACATGCCAAGGTTGAAATGCTTAATTAAATGTGAAATTGGTTTGCTTCATATCTACCTCTGTGTGCCAATCTGTAAAAAATAATTTACAATACAATTTTAGGAAATCTCATAAAATAATAATTCTATAAATTCTACAGTAAATATTGCAAATGGTGGAGGTGAACACAACAATAAAACATTGTTTGAGGTGAATGTGTGATGATTTAAGCGTGCATCTAGCACAAGGGTACACTGGAGGTCATATGCTTTCCTGGGTGTTTGCAGCTATAGCTGCTGTATCCAGTGCAAGATTAAGGAAGTTAATATCTGTTTGTGTGTGTGTGTGTCTAGTTGGCTACACCACAGATGATCTGCAGTTCATGTGGCAGTCAGGAGATCCTGTACAGATGGATGAGATCGCTCTGCCTCAGTTTGATATAAGACAGGAGGACATTGAATATGGAAACTGCACCAAGTTCTATGCAGGCACAGGTAAGAAAGCACATCTAAAATAACACAGCATGGCTTTTGAGGTCTTTATAGGGCAAATGTAGACTCCATTACCATTAGTACGTTTTAATAAAACAACAAAACACATTGTTATCTCATTATGGATAATGCCTGGAACTGACCCAGGTAATTTTTGACGTGATTCATATGACACCTATTGCATGAGGACAAACTGTTTTTGTTTCACATACCTGCCTGATTATGCCATATTTTTATCTACCCACCTATTTCCCTGTTCTCATTCAGACTGGATTTATTGCTCCACCTTGTATATGTAAAGTCAGGTAAAGTAGATCATCTGTTGTTGTACAGTTTGTGTTAGTCATTCTGTAAACATTAAGCAGTGCTCACAGGATGCTGCACAGCAAACTGTCTACTGTCTACTTGATCAACTCTCATATCAGCACTAAACACACTTACACACCATCACCACATCAGTGTTACTGCAATGCTGAGAACCACCACCCAAATTGTACCTTATATGTGGTGTTCCTGTGGGATTCTGAATTGAGAAAAATACCGAAAAGTTTCACCAGAACACTGTGACCATGGGAAAGCTGTATCAAGGCTACTGGAATCCATCGGTATTGGCTGACTATTGTTGGACACTGACACCAGATGCTGAGTACACTGAAATCAGTTGCGACACATTTAAACTTCAGCTGAGCTAACACACTGTGCCAGCAACATTATGTTAATAAACAAGAAGCTGTTTAATGTGATTAAATTAAGTACATTTGTTTTAATTTCTCTCCAAACCCCTACATAAATGTCACTTTAAAATATAATGACAAATCTGAAATGATCTGTGTTCAATTTGACAATATCCATCATAATCTCATAATAGAAAACAATGTTTCCAGAACAATATAATTTTATTGCAAGCAATTTCAAATGCAAATCGGATTAGTTAGGGCAGTATGGAAAATGCAAATATAAAAAATTCAGTGTGCCTTACATGCACTTTGACTTTTATATAATTACATGCAGTATGAACAAAAGAAATAAAACTAGTTTTAACCATACACATATAAACCGGCCCTTATTTTGAACAATCGCTGTAATCTATGTTTGCCAAGTTTTCCTTTATTTACTTCTGTAAGTTACTCAGAATGGAAGACAATTTAAACAGAAAAGCATGATTTGGATTGAAAAATTTGGAATTGATGCAACTATCTTGCGCTGGATAAGGGTAAACCTTATTCAGGTTTTATTCAATATTAGGCCTGCAAACACTGAAAGGGAAGGCATTTTAGTGATATTTTTAAAGCTATATATATTATGCTGCTTATTTTAGCCAGCAAGACCAACAACTTAATTAGAAAGCAATCAAGCATTTAGTTTCCCTGAGGCATTAAAGGAAATGATTCAGTAGCGGTCCTAATAGTTGCCATACGTTTGGTCGTGATTTGTCTATCTGTTCACAGACAATTCAAAATGCACTCAACAAACTAAGCATCTGAGAGAAGTATGCACATATCAGGCTGCAAAATAATTAACACAAATCACACTACAGAGCAGTAGCTGCTCTGCCAGACAATCACATTGAACAAAGAAATAAACCTACTGGCATGTTTTCAGACATTTTGTCATGTATGAACTTAAATAGCAAATGTTTTTTTTGTTAAATGATATCTAAGGTACAAAGCGGATTCCAAAAAAGTTGGGACACTAAACAAATTGTGAATAAAAACTGAATGCAATGATGTGGAGAT
>JAUZSU010000866.1:0-18354 GCA_034780255.1 Parotocinclus maculicauda
CAATTTGGAATAAGGCTGTAACATAACAAAATGTGGAAAAAGTGAAGCGCTGTGAATACTTTCCGGATGCACTGTATATAGGTATATATAAACTTTGACCTGTCTAATGTCCATCAAATCAACATATTTTGGCTTTAACAGCTAATAAAATGTCTTCTAACTCCTTGGCGACCATAAAAGGACATTTGATGTTATAAGAGTATACAGTGCTGTGCTGAAATCTTGTTACCATATTTTGTTTAATAATTGATTTGCTAAATAATTGTTTTGTTGGGAAGTACCCTTTATATTTACATTATAGTAATATTTAATATGTCTAGTATCTAAAAAAATATCATAATGTGAGTATGACAATATCTGGTCAATGCTCATTTTGGTCAGTGCCCTGTCCACAGAATGTAATGTGAATTCCTATTACAAATCTGCAACTGTTAATATCTAGCCATGATAAAGCAATAAGAGAATGTCTTATCAAAGCTGCTCTTCAACTTTTAAACTCTGGAGCAACACTTAAAATGTTTCTATTAAATCTTTTTACAATAACAGTATTGTCATAATTACATTAATACTGGGTAATGTCTGATGTTTTCATCTAAAGGGCCCCAGTGTGAAATGGGGAGGTCATCAATTCAAAAGAATTACTTATATTGTTCTTTTGTCTAGGCCCCTTTTTTGGATGTCCTTGGCACCATGCAGGATTTGTCCCTACCATTAAATGTAGAGGAGAGAGGAGAATGGGGTGAACCCCTTAAATACCCCCAACACAGGGATTACATTGCTTCTTACTGCCCATCTCATAATATTACTCCTCAGGTAATTCAGGCTAATTCAGTGCCATAGAAAGCTGTCCTGGATGCATTGTGTCTGACATCTGTTTTTTATGTTCCAGCTCTATCCATCCATGCTTATCACTGCATACTCAGGTGACATGAGAGTGCCCATGTCAGGTGTGTTAAAGTATGCAGAAAGATTAAAAAGTGCCATCCAGACCCACAGCAGCCTTAGTCCCAAAGGTTAGTGTAAACTGCCTCTTCTCAAAATGGTTCTACTATTAATTACTAACTCGCTTACATAATTTCCATACCCGTTTAATCAAATTCATGGTCGTGGGGCTCTGGACCAAGCCTGGACAGGGTCCATGCCAATGTCCAGTTTCATTAGTGATATAAATGACTCTTGAATACATAATAGATCCAACAGTAATTATGTTAAGCTAACCTGAATGTTAAGAATTTACCTGAATAAGTGGTCAATTAAGGGAACTTAATATTCTTTGATTCAGATTTGAGATGACATGGAAGATTGGTGGATAACAGTGTTACCTCACAATGAGAAGGTCCTGGGTTCATTCCCCAGGAGGAGTGGTCTGGGTTCTCACTGTGCTTGTGTGGGTTTTCCTCCAGGTACTCCAACAAAAATATAATGCTGTTCCTGCAGCTGCACACATTTTTCAGGTGTAATTTCATCCTGTGAATCTCCCATTCTACAACATTTTAAAAATTGTTCTATTGGATTGAGATCCTTTGATTGGGAAAGCTACTGAAGAACTCTGAACTCATTGTCATGTTCAAATCAATGTGAGACGACTTTTGCTTTGTGATAACAATTCATTATCATGTTGGAAGAAACCATTAGAGGAAGGGTAAATTGTGGTCATGGGGGATGCACATGGACAGCAACAACGCAACCCATTTTGTTGTGGAATTCAAGTGATGGTTGTCTGGTATTAACAGGCCCAAATTATGCCAAGAAAACATTTCCCACACTGGTTATATGTTGGATTATGGTCAAGTTTTTGACGTCTGTCTTGACCCCTCAATCTGTGTACCTCAGCAGAGACTGAAATTCACGAGACCAGGCTATGCTTTTATGTATCTTTAACTGACCAGTATTGCTGAGCCTATGTCTACTGCAGCTTTAGCTTTATGTTCTTGGCTGACAGGAGTTTAACATAACTTGTTTTTCTACTTCCGTAGCTTCTCATAACGTTGAAAATCTAAAGTTATCATAACCTTCGTGTCAGCTCAAACCAGCCTGGCCATTCTCTACTGACCTCTCTCCTTTCTGAGTAATCTCTAGAAATTGCTGTGTGTGAAAATACCAGAAAAATGAAGATGACTAAAATCTGCATAATTTTGTGCATGACACTGCTGCCATATGATTAGCTGATTAGATAATTGCATGGATCGGTAGGTGTACAGATGGTCATGCTGCTCATTTTTGAGTGACCTACAGCTGATACAGTCTTAAATGCCAAGCAACAGTGGCATCTTGGCATAGGTGAGATCAAAATGTCAACGTATCAAATGAGCTACAGCATTGGCTTATGTGCAAGTTAGTCAACATATAACATTCATTGATAAAATTAGTAACACATTTGTTGCTCGTTTGACCAAAGTGCCAGTTGTTGGTGTTATGAGCCACTATGGAAACATAGGGCAAATCCCAAAAGCTGTATTTAAAACTGAATTGGAAATCTGAAGGAAATAAACATGTAGCAGTCACCAATTTTAGGCTGTGACTACTTTAAATTAGTGTGAAACCTTTTGCTTTCTAGTAAGGAAACAAGTTATTCAGACACATTAGAAGATTTTTCTCTACATCACACAGACATCCTGTACATCTGTTAACTATCATTTCTATCTATCTTGTTAACTAACATGCATTACAAACACACAATAAAATTAAAGTCAATCTCTAATCTCTTTTTCTTCATTGAAGATAAAATGCTGATCACAAGAACACCAGCTGGAGTGATTACACGTGTTTAACAGATAGCATATCAGATGTGGAACAATACACCAGGCAGAGTCAAGGCCAGGAGGAGGTTATGAAAGCCAGAGCTTAAAGTGAATCAGACTGATAGAGAGAGCAGTGAAGCTGCTGATAACAGAAAAAAAATGGAGGATCTTTAATGATTAGCTGAATAGAATTTGTGCATGACTGCACTTCATAGCCTGATACACATCACTCACTGGGGTGTCTTGGCTTAAGTAGGCCTACATGTAGTGCTGGGCATGTTAAAAATGATGGGGGAGAGCCAAGGGCCAGGAAAAGACAAGATACTGTAATCCATATCAGAGAAGATGATAATGATGATGTTTTTGCTAGATGGTTACAAAGCCATGCTTTTTTATCAGTGAGTATTTTGATTCTATTTGCCATTTATAGAAGGCCACAAAGACATTATTACCTTAAAGAGCAAGGATGTAATGAAGCATGATTTCCTATGGCCATACTATAGATTTGACATTTTTAATAGCTAATGAGCTTTTAGGCATTTTTAAAAGTATATGTTACATTTAAAACTTGTAGTATTCTAAAACTAAATAGAAAAAAGCTGAATAAAATAAAAAACATGCAACCAAGAATTAATAGGTAATAGTATCTTGTTTGCTGTATGACAGCAGTGATAAAGTAGAGTTAAGCATTAGGCCTAAAATAACTGGAGAAGTTATTAAAAAGATGAAAAGTAGATGGCATCTGCTCATTAGGGCTTTAAGTTAAATCTGCTCACCCACCGAATGTATGTCATATACAAGTATCGCCATTTAACATCCATTCGGTCAGCACCTGTTCACTTTAATTGCCGAGGTCTTAAGAATTATAATAGTAAATAAAAATCGGTCTTAAATTAATCTGATTCACGACTGAATGACAGTAAATTATTGTAGTACAATCGACACCTGCTGACAAAGAAGAGAATTGCAGTTTTAAAAAGCAGAAAACGTGGGAACATTGCACTGTAGTTTTTTGTAAACTGTTTCAAGTGTTATAAAAGATAGAAAAATAAATACTGTATTGTACAGTACAAGAGTGTACTAATTGTTTTCATATTTTGTTACACAATGTACTAATTGCTGACTAATTGGTCGACCTGTTACAATTGGCCTGTTTTATAAAATGTAGTACAGATAAACCAAGCATACTTGTCTATGTACATTTGGTTAGTATAGGTAGTGCTAATATTAATAAATAATAATAAATAAATAAACAAAACTATTTAATAAATTAAGGAAAATTGTGTTAATTTTATTGTCTACGGATGCATCCCAAACACCATTCTACGTATCAAATATTACACAGTACAGGCAAATGTATGTGGACACCCCAAAGTGACATTCACAATCATAGATATTAAGTATGCCCCTATTTTATTGCCACTCTGTGAGAAAGCCTTACACTGTATTTTGGAAGAAGTGTGTGTTCATGTTGGACAAGTATAACTACATAAACTATGTATTTGGACCAGTGGTTGCCCTGTGGTTAGGATATTGGTGAAGATAAGGTCAATGATCAGTGCAAGAAAGTTCACTATCAAATTGGCAAATTGTTTTTTATGGATTTTATTTCAGGAGATCAGGGCAGAAAGTTGACTTACTGACTTGAGTCACTAAAGTGTTTTGTACAGCCAGTTCTGCTGCCATTAGTTGTACTGTAGTCTTCATTTTATGGCAGTGCATTTTTCTAAAATAACACAGATCACATTTTTGCGTACTTTTTGACATATTGTGTATTTCAATGTGCAGTTAGTTTTATTTTCAAAAACTCCAGCAAATATATGCTATATACAGCCTGAATTAGTACACTGAAGTAATGAGTTTCAAAGTGAGTTACCAGTATGAGACAAAAGATCCAGGTTTAGATTAAATTAAGCATGTTACTTAATAAATAAATCCTGTGTGGGCTCTGCTGTCACTGCATACTAGTTATGAACACAATTCATTGGTGTGCATTTCTGTATTTTGTTTGGGGTGTATAATTATTGCAAATATGATCTTAAATTATATTTATTATGGCACTGAAAAACCTTGAGGATATAACTAAAAGTTGTGTCTCTTATCACCATCAGTCGCCATGGCAGATGATTGTGATTAACAGCGGTATAGGAAATAATCAAATTAGAAATCATGTCAGAGAGAAGAGTGTAAGCTGAAGTGTACTTTACAATTTGTTTATCCAAGACGGCAGATCTTTTGGAGAATTCAAATGCAGAGGTGGATCAAATGTAGAGCTGCATGGCCACTTGACCCCCCCTTTGTGTTCCCTGGCTTTGAGAAGTTTGACACGTGTTGGGCAAGACGCCCAGGTGAGACACTGTAAGCCTGTGAGTAAGAGATAAAGAGCCTACTGTGACTCGCCTTGAGAAGATCACCTCCTGGAGTCTGTGTGTCTGATTACCTTCACCTCTTATGCAAGGATATGCTTGCTCTTTGTGTAACAAGAGTGATATTTCTTATTTCTTTTAATAAAGGCATGGTTTATATTGAGTGTTGAATGTGGACATATATTGTTGCCTTACAAACAAATCTGATCTTTGGTTGTGGTAACCTTCAAATTGTTCTTCAACCAGGATATGTCCCTGCTGTCAAGTTGGACCTTCATCCAGGGGGTGATCACTTTGGTCCAGAGACTTTTGACCAGTCGGTGCAAGAGGTATTCGTAATGTTTTTCTTTTGCTGTCGTCCAAACAGTTACTGTTTAATAAGTTAGTAAGGTTATTCCGTGTTTTAAAGTCAGCAAACAAATGTATTACATTAACCACCATATAGTTACATTGTGTAATGTTCATAGGTTAATGTTGTATAATCTTCCAATAAAACCACAATTCAAGTAACTCATTAAATTGTGTTTATCACTTGTTAAGTTCAGAATCCACAAATGTAATCTGTCATGGTCATGAGTTGTGTATTAACTCAGAGCCACTGAGCCGTTCTAAGAATTTGAACTGCATGCCTCTGGAATTTCACAATGGTGCCACATGTATTAATGTTCACATTTCATCAAAGCTTTGCAATCATACCTAGGCAGGCTATGTCTGATTTCTGAGTCATGTGTTTGACTTTTGTCTTTCAGAGTGCTCGACAGTTAGCTTTCCTCTACATAACACTGGGCCTGGACCTTCATGGACCTAGACAGAAAAGAAGACGGAAGAATAACCCACAGAGTAAATTGTAGAGAATTATTTAGTTCCTATGTCATTATATTACCTGTTACCATTTAAGCATATACAGTGAACACCAGGTAGCATGGATGGAAAAACTAAGATTAACCTGAATTCATCTGCATTTTTTAATTCAAAATGATAAACATTTTTGAAAGCAAGTTAAAACAAATTCCACATGCTGCACTGTCAGCACTTGTACAACACATCAAAGACATTCAGATAGCAGGCTTTCTCAGAGACATAACACGCAGACGAATGGCTGGATTGAAAGCGTTTGCCGGTGGAGTACTGCAGCAGCAGTCCTTGACCCTTTTTGGTGGTAATTTTAGATTTGGAGAAGCTGCTTGGAGTCTCAAGAAGTGTACTGAATTTAACTGTGAGTTGATCGGGCAGCTCACTAACTGTTGAGAGGTCTGTTTCTGTATCTTCACCAAAGTTCAAGACCACCAGAAAGGCCTTATTTAGTCCATCCAGCTCACGTAAGAAGACAAACACATTAGCGTCTGCCCAGACGTAGCAGAGCCAACCTCGAGTCAGTGCTAACTCCTCTGCTCTGATCAGAGCCAGAGTACGGTACTGCTCCAGCACTGAGCTAGAGTTGCCTTGTTGAACCTGTAATAGAAATGGATAGACGTTAGGCTTTGATTCTGTGTAATTTGTCTTTTTTAAAGAAATAAGGGTACTCATCGGCCACTCTATTTATATATTTAATTACATTTTACATATTTTAAGTACAGCCCATTAATACCAATATCTAATAAGTCAATCATGTGGCAACAACTCACCAAAACTACTGGACTACAGGAGATTGGAAAAACATCGTCTAGTCTGATTAGTCTTGCTTTTTGACATTTGGATTGTAAGGTCAAAATCTGCCATAATCAAAATGAAAGCATTTTGCATTTTGGGCTGCTGATGGTGTAATGGTGTGGGGGGATATTTAATTGGCACACTTTGGGCACCTTAATATCAACTGAACATTATTTAACTCAACTCAAACTGGGAATGGTACAAATTTAGGTTAAAGTTCATTTAAGTTGCTGCCTCAGATTTTTAGAACCTTTTGTTAATGTTTATATGGTATAATGAATAAGCATTCCATACATTTTTTACTTTTTGTTGACAAATATATCCAGCTTAAGCAAAGACTTTATATTTACAGTGTTGACCCTTCTTTTGCAATTCAAGCCAGCATGCTGGATATCAGCTTCTGGACAAAATCTTGAATGATGGCAACCTTATTGCCTTATTGAGCACAGGTTGAGCAGATTGAGCACAGGTTCTCAATGGGATTGGAATCTGGGGAGTTTCCATGCCGTGGACCCAAGATTTTAATGTTTTGTTCATCGAGTCACTTGGTGGTCACTTGATATCTGCATGTTTCCTTGGAGGTAACCATAATTAACAGCACAAAACTCAAAAGCACCACTACATTTTTAAAGCAACCAGTCTGCTTATCACTCTGCTCTCTGCTCTTATCACTCTTCAAATTTAGAATAAAGACAAATTGCCAACAAATAAACCTGAAGCATGAAAACTTTACAGATCTCAATCCAGTAGAGCACATTTGGCATGTGATGGAAATTCGCATCATGGATGTGCAGCCGAAAGATCTGCAGCAGCTACATGACACTGTCATGTCATGTTAAAAGGGAACACAAACTCTGAATGGAACGTTAATAATAAATCCTGCTTTATGCACATTGCACCTATGAATCTATGCCATAAAGAATTAAGGTAGTTATGAAGGCAAAAGAGGGTCCAGCCCAGTACTATCAAGGTAGTATAAAGTTGTCAGTGAGTATATAATAATTTAGTACTAAAATATAATAATAAAATTAAAGCTTTTTAAATCCTTGGCTGATTACTGTTGATTAGACACTTGACAACCTCAGAGTGACTGAGTAAGCTGCAAGCAACCTCTGCTAAACATCAATGGCATGACGAAGGCAGCTTATCTTGTTATTTGGGTCTTGACAGTCAGCAACACGTTTACATTGCAAAACTGGAATCCAGTCCAATCCAGCATTATTCTAGCATTTTGGGCAAATCAGCTCTGATTCTGTGTCGCTAGATTATGGGGATTATGGGACTTTTTAGGTTTTAGGGGGAACATATTTATGTGGATTTGATCATGCATGAATATCACGTGTGTGTGTGTGTGTGTGTCATTTTAGAGACATTTTGCATTTATTATCTATTTAATTCACCCATAAACTGCAATTGTGGTGCATAGATACGAAGTTGAAAACAAAAATAGGAAAAAAGCTAGTTTTGGATATGGTTAATACATACCTCTACATTGACAGTGCGGTAATTTGGACTGATGTCCAACCAGGTACCGTTTACACTCTCACTAAAGCCAGCATTTAGGCCACTATTCCATTGCATCGGTGTTCTCTGAGGATCACGACTGTTATTCTAGACAATTACAAAATAAAGTTTTTTTAATGTAAGCTCACGCAAAATGCATAAGTTTCACGTCCATTGACACCTCACTTACAGGGTCAACCTTTCCAAAGGGATCCTGTATTACAGAAATGTTGACGTTCTCCATGCCTATCTCCTCTCCGTAGTATGTGGTCGGGGTTCCAGGCAGCGTCAGTAGGAGCATGTTGACAACTCGAACATATTCGTGACCAGCCCTGGAGCTCATACGTGACTTGTCATGATTCCCTACCTGCACAGAAATGTGAAAAGTAAATCCTGCAAATTCTACACGTACTATTAATTCTAATCTC
This sequence comes from Parotocinclus maculicauda, assembly GCA_034780255.1. NCBI lineage: Eukaryota > Metazoa > Chordata > Actinopteri > Siluriformes > Loricariidae > Parotocinclus > Parotocinclus maculicauda. The sequence continues at coordinate 8,689 of JAUZSU010000866.1, forward strand.
TGAACAGTGTAGTTTTACAAAAACATCTGGCAGCTCACCACCCAGTTTGGCCATTTTCCTTTGGGCATATTTGACATCCACAGATCAACTAGTTGCTTGGCTCTGAGACCAGACAGATCATCTGGGAGGTCCAGCAGATAGAAGTTAAAGGGGAAGTCGGCCTCATTGACAAGTGTGGTTCCATAGTATATCATAGTCTTTTCAATTTCTTCATAGTCATGCGACTCTGTCACCATGAATCTGTTTAAAGACAGAGTACCCTGCATTGGATTAAGCGGGTATGAAAGGGAATGTAAAGACATACTTTATGTTTAGCAAAGCGCAAAACCATTGATAATTGAAGGTTATCACAAGAGTGTTAGGAAAAAGCATGAATACCGATAACGTCCCGGTTCTCTGCTGTATTCATCCAAGTTTGCTCTCCAGCCTCGGAGGATGTCATGCAGGCCCACTTGGGTGTATGTGTAGTCATGGTACAACTCAGATTCTGTATCCACAGTATCCTATAGCATGGAACAATGAAGGTATACGTGAACATTATTGGGAACTGACAGCAGTCTTACACTTAAGTTACAATCTGACTTGTCCCAGTCAAGTGCATGTCACATTAGCAAAATCAAATTTACAGCCCCTAGCTGCTACCAAGGTTAAGTGCATGTTAAGGCTGAAGTGTCCCATTGGGTGAACTGGAATAGTTTATTTAATACATTCCAGAGGTCTACAGTACAATAGTTTTTGAGATGTTATTTAAATTTTGCAAGTAAGGGTTACTTCCATAACCATAGCATATGTACGTATTATGACTCGCAAACTGCTGAGTTCAAGTCATGCAAGTTATGACTTATGTATTAGGTCCTGCATTGCTCCACCATAAAAAGCAGATCAGCTTGAAAATCCTCTCAGATATGGACCTCTGTACCACTACATCTTATATGTTTTAATAGCATTTTTGTCTTGATATGATTTCCTTTTTGCATTCTGTACTAAGCTATAATTAGACAATAGCATGACTTGTTTAACTACTGAATGTTCGAAATATTTAATGGAGCATACAGCAAATAAGAATTATTTGCAGACATAAATAATCTATATCTTCTTTTGAGTTTCCTAATCACTGCTTTGATTTTTGTATTAATCTATTTATACTATATTACTATATTATAATACTATATTATAATATAATAATACTACTTTTCATATAACTGTTTTTAAAGAAGCAAACGTTTTGGACAGCACTTTAAGACTTTTGTACTGTGCTATAAAGTTCAAAGAGCAAATTCTCCCCAGGAGTTTCCACTTGGTACATCTTTATCTTTATGATTATGATTTTTTAATATTCAGCAACTGGTTAAGACAAATGAAAAAATTTTTCTGTCTGAACATGGACTTTGTTTGCGTTTTACAGCCAAAAGTGCCCTTTGTCATTGAGCAATAGGTGCCAGAGAGTTGCCTGTCTTCTTTTCACTGCTCAGTCCCTTTGTAATTGTGTAGTATTAGGGTAATTGGAATGACTGGCTGGTAAAAATCCAGGGAATGCACCAGTAATCCCCAAACCACACCGAGAACAAGGCCTCATACAATGACATTCCTCTTCGAAGCACATTTTAAGAATAGTTCTGGTTAAAGCACACATTCATGTGATAGGTGGAAACATAATGAAACAAAGTTTGTGTATTAGACCTACTGTGAGTGACACCTTAGACAAACATAATGACATGGTTAGGTTCTTCTATTATTAGCTGTACTTAAGCTCTTTTTTTATAGCTATATGGTCACCTGGTGGTAAACTGTCTGACTATAATTACTGGTCCATGGTGTGGTATTCACAGAATGTAGTGACTCACAGGAGATTGGTTTAGGTCAACCTGAGGTTCGTTCCTCAAATGCGTAGCTTCAAGAATGTGCTTGACGGCATCCATGCAGAATCCATCCACACCTTTCTCAAGCCAGTAATGAATTATATCCTATTAGAGAGAGGAAAAAATATTCAAATACTGAGAATGTTCAGTACTGTGTAAAAGCCATAGGCCACCATTAGATTTGCTGCTTAAGCAATGATATAATGACCATATATAACATACTGTCAACTAGTGGAGAAACAATTGGATTTTTTTTAAAATCCCGTTACAAGTATTCACACCTTGTGCTGACTACTTAGTCAAAGCATTTTTTCAGCAACTACAGCCTTAAGTGTTTTTGAGTATGATGCTACAAGCTTGGCACACCTATTTTTGTCAGTTTCTCCCATTCTTCTTTGCAGAACCTTTAAAGTTCCATCAGGTTGGATGGAAAGCATTGATGCACTGCCATTATCAGATCTCTTCAAAAATGCTCTATTGGGTTTAACTCTGGGCTCTGGCTGGGCGACTCAAAAATATTTTGTTCAATGGTGTCTCTGTACATTGCTGCATTTATCTTTCCCTTTACCATGACTAGTTCCTTCTGCTGAAAGACAAGCCCACAGCATGATACTGCCACCACCATGTTTCATTGTAGGGATGGTATTGGCTAGGTGATGAGCGGTGCCTGGTTTTCTCCAAAAACACAATTATTTTGTTTGCTGTTTTCATTTGTATTGCTGTTTTCAATGTATTGTCTATTAGCCAGCATGTACAAGGCATTTTATTACTTTATTTAATAACCAGTATAACAATTATTCCTATAAATAAAATGACTGTATATTTATGTTGGTACACATTGCTACCACTTACACTAAGTGGCCACTTTATTAGGAACATCTGCCTTTTCATAACTGAAGTTTCCCTGTATGAAAATTAGACATGTGGCCCATAAAATCAAATGAGAAAGCTTTCTGTGGGTCAGTTTCAGCATGAAACCACATTAGAATAGGAAAATCAAGCAACCCTAGTGATTTCAAATGAACCAGCCATCGATGCTAGCTAGGACCAGTGTCTCAAAAGCTGTCAAGCCTGTGGGGTTCTCTCATGCAATAGCATCATGATTTATTGTAGGTGGCATTAATTGATGCTTCCTTCCTGTCAGGTGTAAACAGTTCAGGTTGATGAATATGGAGTTGTGTGGGAAATGTTTTCTTTTCACAACTTCTCCAATACCTGTGGATGGAGGTTTGGACAGTAGGGGTTACCCAAGCATTGTGGTCGACCAAGTTTATCCTTTCATGCAAGAAGGACACATTCAGCAGGACAATGCTGCTTCCTTGGCCCGTAATAATCTGGCTGTTTAGTATATGTACTCCCAAGATTTTAACAGAAGATCAGTGTTACCTACAGAAGAGAAGCCCTGGCTTTTTATCATCCGCAAATGTATACTGGTGAAATGTATAGCTATGTGCATGCTTGACCCTTCTCGTGTTCTCTGCCTTTGGGACATTTGGCATGTAAGAATGAGACAGTGTGTGCCTGTGAGCCAGAGATAAAGAGGCTACAGTGACTCACTTCCACTAAAATATACCTGAGAGGATAACAGCCTGCAGGGAATTACACAACATATCCGCTCATTCGATCAGCCACTGCATAACCCTGCTAGCTCAACTTTTTATCATGATTAGAATAGGCATCTCTCTCTCAGCTAAAAATACTATCCACATTGATATCACTGTTACTGTAAACCAAAACAGTACAGTGGGGCCTGAAAGTTTATAAGTTGTATGTATTTCTGCAGAAATATGATTTAAAATCATCATTAGAGTCTTTAAAAAAAGAGTCTAAAAAGCAGAAGGGAAACCCAGCTAAACAAATGAGACAAAAAATATTATAATTGGTTGAGAAAAATGATCCAATATTACATATCTGTGAGAGGAAGAAGTATGCACTTTAAGTATTTGGTGTGATTCCCTTGTTTAACTGTAATACCTACAGCTAAACATATGTGGTAACTGTTTCTCAGTACTGCACAATGGTTTGGACAAATTTGAGTCCATTCCTCTGTACAGAACATCTTCTTCACATTAAAAGCTCACTTCAGGGCCTTACACAAAAGTTCTATTGAATAAATTGTAGAGATTACAAGTCACAGATATGCTATATCGGATAATATTCCTCAATAAATAAATGACCAAGTAAGTCCTCTTTGTATACTAACTGGACGAATTACATTTTAGATCATGTGTATGCAGAAATACAGAACATTCTGAAGGGTATATTTACTTGATTCATTCTAGTATGTCTGTGTCTGATTACCGTCATCTCCTTGTAGACGTCTGGGTTGCGAAAGTTGAGATCTGGCTGTTCTTTTTGAAACTGGTGGTAATAGCACTGCCCTCGAACCGGATCATATGTCCAGCTGGAGTTCCCATACACACTCACCTGAGGATGTTAAAAGCAATAAAATGCAGCTTTTAAATTTGATTATTCACGTGATCTTGTCTAGATTACAAACTGGACTTTGTAATTGCTGTTTGTATTACTAGGATTGAATTCCAGTTGTAATTAAATGTTTAACTTTTTGAATGCATGTAAAACTGAGTGTTTGTTTCCAAATACACTACTTAAAAAATCCCCAAAATAAGGGGATATTTTAAATTGAATATGAAATGATTAAAAAAAGGAGCATTTGATTTTATTTCATTAAACAATATAATCAGAAATGCAAATGAAAAGGAAAAAAAAGTTATCTGATTATGCAAATGAGATTTAAACTCAATTATCATGACCGAGTAGAAAGTGATATATTTATGAGGGTGAACAGAAGAATGTTAAACTGGACGAAAGTGCCACACAGTTACTGGTCAGTAGTGTGTATGATCACCCAAGACTGCCAAAACACACCAACAGTGATGGTGCATATACAGGATCAGATTTATTCTATCACTGTTATGCTGATGACACTCATTTCATCTTCTCTTTCCCCCCAGTAAATGTTCAGGTCTCAGCATGTTTGGAGAGGGTCTAATCATGGATATCATCTGCAGCGAAACCACAACAAAACTGAACTGCTTTACATTCCTGCAGATGGGTTCCCTTATCAAGATCTCAGGACATCATGTCACTCCACTGCTGCGTTCACTTCAACTGGCTCCCTGTAGCTCCCCGCATCAGATACAAAACCCTGATGCTCTCTTACAAAGCCAAAAATTGAACAGCACCATCTTATGTAAAGGCTCTAATCAAACCAAGTTGTACCTCTGTACCTCGTACCCTCAGAGACATAAGCTTGGCTAGACTGGATCCTTCACGTAAGATGAAAGAAAGACAAGCATAAAGACTCTTCTTTGTCCTGGCGCTTGTCACTTGCTGTCTTCAAGCAGCAACTTAAAGCCCACCTCTTCACTCAGTACTTAAGTGAAGATTAAAATTGTCATAATAATAATACAAATCAACCCTTTGTTTGTTTATTTTACCCACATTAGATCCTAGCTGGTTCTGGTTGAACTGTGTTCTTAGGCTATTGCTTATTTGAACTAGCATGAGGTTTGGTCTATTAAGATACTGTGGTTAAGGGTGTCTGCTAAATGCTGTACATGTAAATTGCACAGATTGGGCTTGTTTGTCCAGAACATCCCACAGATTCTCGAGCTGACCAAGATCTGGGAAATTTGGAGGTCAATTCAACAAGCTAAACTCTTTAAATCAATCCATAACAGTGTGAATTATTCTACTGAAAGAGACCACTGCCGTTAGAAAACACCCCTGCTATAAATTGCTTGCTCTGCAACATTTTTTACATAGCTGGTATATGTCAAAGTAACATCCACATGAATGTCAGCAGAACAATGCCCAGTGATCACACTGTTAATTTTACTCACTTTGGCTGCCCTGTGGTTTTAATGTTGAAGCTGATCAGTGCAACTTATTGACAGATAGTCATATTTAATTAAATATTCTTTAAATGCAGTGCACTGGATTCTGACTGGGTCAGGCATTGCATACAGACATGACTGGGGAAGATATACCTGCCTAGAATCCTGTTTTGGAATTTAGTCTTTTAGCAGACCCCCTTATCCAGATTTATTTACAACTGACAGTCCTACAATCCAAGCAATTGTGGGTTGAGAACCTAACAGTGGCACATGGCAGAAGTGGGATTTGAACCCTGGACCTTCTGGTCCATAGTCTAGTACCTTATTACCTTACCAGTACTTTAAATAGACAAAAGTGCATGCATTGAAATTGTATATTATCATACCCAGTTGTTCGGTGGTTTGTCCTCAGTGCAGTTCACCCAGATGTAGAAGTCAGAATAATATTCAGTGCGATTGCGGCTCAGCTGAAACCAGACATGTTTATCACTAGTGTGATTGGGGATGTAGTCCATAATCAGTTTCATTCCTGTAACAGTCACACAAAACAACTCATCAGCAAAAATTAATCAACAATGATAGATGATGACAAATCAGCAAATTGTCATATTCCACCATGCTATAAAGTTCTTCTTGATGAAGGTGTTATCAGTGTTAGATGCATGCTCACCCATGTTATGCATGGTGGACAGCAAGTCCTCAAAGTCTGCCATGGTCCCAAAGAGAGGATCAACATCTCTGAAGTCTTCCACATCATAGCCAAAGTCTTTCATGGGAGACTTATAAAAAGGGCTGATCCAGATGGATTTGATGTTCAGATACTGGAAATGGCTTAATTTTTCCTTGATACCTAACAAAAAATTTGTGTTAGCATTTTTTTAGTAGATTTTCTATAATGCCATTATTTGTTCTATTGTCCTGTTATGATTACATATGTGCAAGCAAATCTTTATCACCATTATTTTTTCATAAAGTCTAATCAGTCCAGTAAATAATAATAACAATATGGAACAACTGACAAAAGGCTGTAAAGCAAATGCCTTTTATCCCCGTTGGTATGGAAAATAATGGATCAAACCATGTGTAAATACCCTGTATCTAACCAGACATGACCTTTAGGCATTTTAAGAAACTATTCCATATTGTTTAAACTTTGTATCTGTACACAATATTGAATAAGCAATAACTACAGCAGAATGTGCTTCCTTATGCTAAATAAGCTACTTTAAAATGGCTTATAAACAGTTGTGGTGGCAGTCAGTACATTTTATGTTATACAGTATGTTTGTATACACAGTGGCCTCAAAAGTCTGAGACATCGACCTTGCTAGGTTCTTTGCGGAAAAAGACTAATACTGCAGCAGGATAATACTCAAAGCACACTTCAAAGATCTGTAACAACTTGAATGGACTTCCCTCCACATACACCTGATCTATAGTTCATTTATGAGGACGCTAAAAGACAGAGAAAGCCAAAAAATTTGAAGAAACATGGCAATGCTCTTTGGAATATTGTGACATCATGCTGGAATAACATGCATCATAAGATTTTGCAGAAACGTGTGGAAAATGCCATCATTACAGCAGGGGGGGTGGCATACTAAAAGAAAGTCTTAAATTTGTGTGTCTGGAGATTAGGGGGAGGCGATGCTGGCAAAAAAGTGATTTTGCTTAAAAGGTTTTGTCTATAAAGTTCAATTAGACAATAATTCAAATCTGAAAACTTGCCATTACGATTATTACGTAAGGTATAATTTGATACCTGTATAGACAGGGTTTATAGAGATTATGTTGAAAGGCTGGACAATTGCACTGATGGGCGCGAAAACTTTTGGTCGTCTTGAGCATTTAAAAATTTCAAAAAGAGTTTCAAATGGTTTTAAAAGGGGAATTTCAAAGAGTCTGAATTTTAAGCTTTTGTTTGTTCAGCTTCAATCAGAAACTTTTTTTAAACTAGAAAAAATATTTGCCATATTTACATCAATGGAGACATAATTTAGAGCTAAAAGTAGCTATGTGGTTGAGTTTTTTTTACTCTGCTGCTCATATGAACTTCATCCATCTGTTTGGTATCAGCCTGGGAAGGTTGGACTCGGATTCTTAAGATTCTGTTATAGGAGTCAGTGTGTTTTTTTTCCTATCTATTATATTCCAAACTTCGAATTGCCCATTGTTAAAGCTATAGCTATATAAATATTAATGTGCTCAATATTACACCGTTCTGACCTGCTCCTGTTTTTATTGCTACTTTTTTTCGCAGATATTTTTTTTAATTAGACTTATGTTCCAAATTTTAAAAAATGAGAATTTGGTCGACAGCAAATGTGACGAGATTTAAGTTTTTGTATTACATTGCTCAGCCAAAATGATGGCCACAGTTTTGTATAAGCAAGAAATTGCACAGCGTTCACTTGTACGCCACCAAAACTAAAGGTAAAACTAGTAAATGGACTAATCTTTCCCAGTGCACATTATTCCACCTTAAAACCTCTCACTTGTTGCCGATTTAAAGCGCATATTAAATCAAACATATCTGTACACAACGGTGGTATTTTACACAACTGGATACAAAAACAGCACTGCACCGCGTATACATGTTTGGAGCACATCAGGAGTGCGCGCATTACCTTTGAGGTCTCCGACACCGTCTGCGTCCGAGTCTCTGAATGAACGGGGGTAAATTTGGTAGACGGGGCTGGTTTGCCACCAGCTGAGGCAGCGAGGAGAGAGCGCTATGATTGTGATGGTGAGAGCTACGAGCGCCAGAGTGCACGCCACAACTAACCAGAACAGGATCTCTCTGGGGACGCGGTAGCAAGCTTTACGCGAGTATAGCAGCAGCACCTCTTTGGGCATGCCGGCGTACGGTTTAATTTGAGTGTACGCGTTATCACCTGCACCTGCACACCCCGACACCCCGGAGCGCACACTCGCTTTATCAGCCTCTTTATCATCGTCATGTTGGAAAGACGGGTTCTCATTGCATTCCTTTAGTTCCAGAGTCGACTTCCCATTAGTTAAACTCATCCTGCCTGTACGGATCTCAGCACTAACAACACAATCAGAGGTACTGGAGGAGCGTATATACACAACAGAGTCCATAGAGCAAACTGTTAAACTGTTATACACACACACACACACACACACACACACACACACACACAGTTTGTCACGCGATCCTTGTGAGCTTTTTCTATTTACTGTAGCTCAGTAATGTTATACGCACAACTAACCTAGAACAAAGCTTATGACCGTATGGTTTTCTGTTTTGCATAAATAAATAAATAAATAAAACAAAAAAACAAATAAATAAATGAATTAATAAAAATTGGCATGTTTTCCTATTATTGTGAGGTCATTTGATGTCCTTGTCGCTGGCTATACGATCTTTTTATAATCTAAGCAGATATGGATACCAACGCTGGTTGCTGCTGCTGCTTAAGATTACTTTTCAAAAGTAGAGATAAGAAAATTCGATTCACCAATCTTTTTTAAGTATCATCACAGTTTTTTAGTTATGAGTAGACCTATCAGCACTTTATAAATAAATATTTTACCTTGGGACTCAAAGTTTTCTGAAGCTGGCATTAGCAGTTGTGTTATGAACCTGTTTGTTTGTATATTTGGCTTCTTTAACATTGCTCATCGGCATAAGTGTAACCGCACAAGGTTACATCCATACACAAGTTCATTTCAAGACTAGTCATACATACACAAACACACACACACACATATATATATATCAGTGGCCGATGCTGGTCTTTCAAGGAGGGGAAGCTCAATTTCGTCCTACGTCATAAAATGATTTGCTCATTTCGCTGTTAATCAAAAAGAGATTTAGCCTCAGACAGATCATCCAATCATCATGCGGAAGCTGAGCGTCCGGGCCAGCCGAGGCCAGTCCACTGCCCCATAGACCCCCAGAGACGCTGAGCGTCCGATGGGCG
>JAUZSU010000868.1:0-24801 GCA_034780255.1 Parotocinclus maculicauda
TTGTAAGTCGCTCTGGATAAGGGCGTCTTCTAAATGCTGGAAATGTAAATGTAAAAATGTAAATGTCTTGCTTATGGACCCACCAGGTGCAGCTTGGCATTGGTGGGATTTGAACCCTGGACCTTTTGGTCCTTAGTACAGTGCCTTACATTTATATTTTTGGCATTTAGCAGACGCCCTTATCCAGAGCGACTTACAAAACATACAGTCTTACAATTCATGCAAACATGGGTTAGGGACCCAAGTGTGGCAGCTTGGCAGAGGTGGGATTTGAAATCTGGATCATGAGGTCCAGAGTCCTGTACCTTAACCATTAGGCCATCGCGGTCACTTAGTAGCAAAGCTCCTTGTTTAACTGATTTTCCTGGTCACGGCCCCAGGGGGAAAGTGTTATGTGAGATTTTATAGTAAAATTGTAAAAAACTTTCACAGTTTGACCATAAAGTTCACACTTGAACTATGAACTGTTACTATGAACATTTGATGGTCATTTGGCCATATCATCATTCTTTGTCGAATTTCTATAGTGCAGTTGTAAACTTGATGTCACAGTTCTGCTATGTATTCAGATGGTCATTTGGCCACTTTGTGGTTCTACTGTCAAGTTTCACAATTTTTTTTTCTTGATCATGAACTGGAACTACTGAGTGACTTAAAACAAAGGGATCCTGAGAGAACGTTAAGTGAGGGTGAAAACTTTGTTTCCAGTATTACAATTTGCTGCTCTAAACTGGTATTTTTAAAAAGATGCTGCTACAGGCAGTACGTTTGGGTTGTTGTTTTTTTGCAGGACCTCATGGAGAACCTCATTTGCAAAGGGCCAATGTGGGGTTGAGAAGATAGATGAGCTTTATCACCCTTGCTTTAAGAAATATGCTAACTTCTCCAAAAGTACTGTAAGATAAAGAACCATAAGATTAAATGAGCACATTGCAGATTTTGTACATGTTGGTTCTGTGTAGTTTGTTTACAAGGAGCGTCTACTAAATTAGCTTATAAAAAACAATAAAAAATTGTTTTGATCTTATATGTTTACAAGGAATATGTTCGGATCTATTTAATGTAAAAGCATGAATTGAGATAGTATTACGCTGAATATATACAAAACCATCAGTTACAGGGTTTCTTTTGGGAGGGATCTCTTAACTCAACCTCAGCCCAAAACTGTGAAAGTAATGCTTTCTTTTTAAAAGATGTTTTTGATTTGGGTTGAAGTTGTAAGATTTAGATTCCTGGTCAGGGTCAAAGTGGTTTCCAGTGCCAGTCTCTGATGGGAATCCAGTCCATCACAAGGCTGGCAGGGGTACTTTTGGGTTCTGGGCATTAATCATTCTAGCCCATTATCCTTTCCTCCCTCAGGCATAGCTATCATATCTGCATGTGGGACCTGACCCAGCCAAGAATCAAACTTTATCTGTAAAACACAAATCTTTTTTATTTTTTGCAGTTAAGTAACCTTTTTTGTTTTAATGACATTTTGTTGTGCGTTTGGCTTATCCGAGTACAGCTTTACAAAACTGTTGCTTGCCAGCTACTAGCTTTTTATTAAATTTATCCCAAAATTGACTAGAATTGCTCATATTGGAGTAGTTGATACTAAAACTTTTGGAAAAGTGTTCAGATGAGAAACATAAAAAAAAAAAGTTTAACATTTACAATTTGAAAGCTGACTGTACTTTTCATAAATACACAGCTGTGTGACTTCTTTATTCATTTCCTATTATAATTTTTAAGAGCTTTTGAGAGACTTTAAAGCAAACAGACGTTAAACGGCTGTGAGAAATGCATGGGAATTTTAGTCGTGGTACAATAAACGCACCAACAAACTGATCAGGCTCAAACGTCAGTGGTTTGGTAGGAGGAAATTGGTCATTTGTTAGGGAAGGAAAGTCAAGCTTCAGTTCATCAGCACAACAAGTCCTTTAGCTTAAATTAATTTAAATCATCACACATTCTCGATTTTCAGTGGCAGATTACACAACCCCCCCCCTTGGAGTAAAATGCAATAGAAATTCCAAAACTCATGCTGGCCACTTTGTGTTTAGATTTTGTACCAACACCAGTTGTACTGCTGTTGATGTCCTGGCAGGCTGACGGTTCAAATTTTGCCCAAAGACAAACCATAAAATGCATAAAACATGCCTAATACATAGCACAAGAGAACTTAAATGAAATGTACGGTAGTATTTGTGGTAAGCAGCCAGGGACACTTTTTTTTAATGCAAATCCATTATGCTGAGGTGAATGCTCAGTTTTAGAGTTCCCTATTCAGGCCGTATTAGATTGGCCATATTCTGCACCCATAGACACAAAATCTGTGTGACTTCTGCTAATTATTTTTCTTTTATTATACCATACCATTAGACAATTTATTATAGTTGTACTATTAGGGGGGGGGAATTCGATTTTTAGATGCATCCTGATTCGGACGTTAACGATTCTGAATCGATTAACAAATGTCAATAATCGATAATCAAGCACACTTGAATCTGAACATGTAGACCAGTCTCTGTTCTTACACAAGAACTTAAACATTAGCATCACTAACTGAGCTCTGTAAGGCGAGCGGCTAAATGGCGGAACCAGACGCAGCGTACAGAGACAAAACTGGTGTTTATTGGAGTAATTGACAGGCAGAATCAGCGTCAACAAACAGTCCAGGGTCAAACACAAAAAGGCAATAATTGATCGTATCGTAATCCAATAAGGGCGAGACGAAACCGGAAGCACGGTAAATCAGCGATAATCCACAACAGCATAAAGCTCTTAGAAACGAGGTGAGAGCCACGAGACTTAGCAGAGAACTAATAAGGAACAGGTGTGTGTAATCAGAAGGACGGTGATGAGGAGAGTGTGATAGGCTGGGTTTGATGGCCTGAGCAGTACGTATGTGTGATAAGCTCTATGTTCTAGAAACTATGTTCTATGTTCAGTGCTGTTATTTACAAGAAGTAATTCAGCATTTTGTCTCTTCTTTCTGCAGATGCTTTTTAGTTCTTTTTTTATTCTGTAAAGCTGAATTTCTGTTCTACATTATTTAATTTATTTGTTTGATCCTCAGGATTTTGATTCTGTGACCAGAAAAGTTGACCTCATTAATTTATATTAAAAGGGCAGATATTTATACGATTGTTTATTTATATGTTTTTTGGAATATGCTAAATTGCTTCCATTTGTTTTGTTAAAACAAATCCAGGATGAATTTAATTCCAATATTTGTATTAAGTAATCACATGGTAAAGAAAAAAAAAAACTATAAAAAAACGAATTGAGATGCATTGATAATCGTTGCCCTCTGAATCGAATCGAATCAGGAGGTACATAGAGATTCCCACCTCTAATAGCAATGCAGAGTAATGTCAATGTTCAGAGAAACTTATAATACTTCACCACTTTTTTTTCTAACTACACATCAGTGTCACGACACGAAAACGTAACAATCTCAAGCATTAAGTAAGGGACTTCCACAAAATGTCCCAAGTACACCTTAATCATTAAATTTAAGCGTTTCTTTCAGTCTCGTTGCCACAGGTGTATAAAATCAATCACCTACAAGCGTGTGAAAGAACAAGTTGTTCTCAAGAGCTCACTGAATACGAGCTTAGTATCGTAATTGGACGCCACCATTACAACAGGTATTCTAAGATCAGCGGTGTGTTATTGTTAAATAACAGAAGCTATAAGTAGAAGTGTTTAAAAATCACAAAATCTCAGCCACGAAGTGTCAGACCATTTACAGAGCGAGCTTTCATTAACATTATCACAATGCCATGGGTTTCCATGGTCGAGTAGCTGCATGCAAACCTTACATCACCAAGTACAATGCCAAGAGTCAGATGAAGTGGTGTAAAATGCAGCAACACTGGACTCTGGAGCAGTGTAAATCTGTTCCATGGAGGGCTAAATTATTCTCTCCTTAGCAGTGTAATGAATGGATCTGGGTTTGTCGAATGCCAGGAAAAAACGCCTGCCTGACAGCATCAGCTGATTTCTCAAATACTCTTTCTAGATGAATAGGTCAAACGTCCCACAGACACTGTCCAAATTCTAGAAAGAGTGGCAACTGTTAAAGCTGCAAATAGGGGAGCAACTCCATATGAGTGCCTATGAATTTAGGATGGAATGTCTTAAAACTAGTGTATAAGGTAAAGTATTCATCACAATGGGTAGGTGTCCCAATACTTTTGTTCATCTGCAGTTGAGTTCCTGATTTGTATAATCATCAGGTAAATAAAACAAAGAGCAATATCTACTGACTGCCAGCTATCCTAAAAACTATATCCATACATTAAACCTTTTAGTGCGACTAATTTGGCCTAAATTATATGTATAGGTTTACAAGTTTAGAAATCATATTAATAAAAAGTCCTCCCTCACTGCAACATTGTTTATAGTACAGTTGATTCCGGTTAATTGGAAAACCGGTTAATGGGACCAGCCGCTTATTCGGACCAAATCCTATTATATACGTGTAATGTTGTTCGCTTATTTGGACCAAAATTCTGCTTAATTGGACCAAAGAACGTGTACAGTATGTAATATCCGTGAAAAAACTCTTCGTCTCTGGCATCACTACCCTAAAACTCCAGAGTTTCTCCCCAGCCCTCTACTGCCACCTACAGGTCTTTGCCTAACATTTCCATTTACTACAAAAAAAAAGCCACAAGTCGCCACTTAGCCACAGAAAAAGTTTAAGCAACAGTAGTTCTTGTTTGTACGTTCACTATACATGTAAATTGCACAATAAATGTTTAGTAAACATTTAATGTTACGTGGCACATCCCGTATTGTAACATGAGGCATGTTCGTTTAATCGGACCAGCCGGTTATTAGGACCAAAACGATTGCGTCCCGATGTCCGATTAACCAGAATCGACGGAAATACATAAAAAATGCATTAAATAAAAGACGTAATTACATAATAAGATTAGGCATAATAAACAGGAACGTATTATCCAACCTGATTACCCATTTTTGTATCACGATTTATCATGTTACATTCGATACAACCCTAATCACTAATCTCTGCGGTCTACATACAACTTAAAACATTATTAGTTTATACTGAATAGAATTTGCAAGCTTTGTGAATTAGTTTACCATGCTTACTAATTCAATTCCCTGTATACTGTAGTATGTAAATAATGTACTTGAATAAGATGAAGCTTAAACCTTGTTTTAGATGGTACCGAGCCCCAGAGCTACTCTTCGGGGCCAGGATGTATGGGGTAGGTGTGGACATGTGGGCGGTGGGCTGCATCCTGGCGGAACTACTACTCAGGGTAAGTCTCGCACACATTTCTATAGGCATTCTAAGTATTCTTTTTCTGACATGGCAAACGCATATTGCCTGTCACGTACAGGTGTTGGACAGAATAATGGAACCTGAGGTAAAATATGAAGGAGCTCCAGAAAAGCTTTTCTCCCTCTTTCAATGCTGGCATGAAAATGTGTTGGTTTGTTCATTCAGAAGACAAAAATCAAGTCTATGCTAGAGCCGCTTTACATTCTATAGTCCTGAACTTCCTATAAAAAATGTTAAACCGCTCTTTTTAGCAGGTTCTTTTTAATTAAAAAAAAAAAGTGTCATTGTTCTGGAACATGGGATTTGTCAGAGACGAGTACTTCACATTTGGCAGCTAACTGCATCTTTTGTCGTCTTCCAAATCTGCCCAGTGTATTTACATATACTTAATAATCCAGTCATAATTTCATAATCGCAGTTTCTGCATTTCCCAGTTTGGTTTAAGATCTGTAACCTAGTAAATCTGATAAAGAAAGCTAGAGTTTCTCAGTAATCAGATGCATCCAATTCTCAGTGCTTATGTCCTGTTACTCCAATTTCAGTTGTTTTATTTCAGTCTGTGCATGCATGCAAGTATAACCCCACATAGTTGTCAGGCCTCCATATTCTACAAAACTCTGTTTTTGGGGGAGTTTTTTTTTCGGAAGGATCTGGCAACCCCAGATTTGTACACAGCACAGAATTAAATGCAGCGAAACGACTACTGAACACCTTTTTGAAGACTCTGAAACAGTATATGCGAGATGTCATTATTTCATTAAAATAGTTTGAAGTTTATACACATTATTATTGACTGATTGCAGTAGAAGCAGAAAACAGACGTTTTTGCACACTAATGCTTTTCCATCTGCCTATATGTGGTTTATATGTGCATGTGTGCCAGGTTTGTGCTTCCTAGGGGTCCCACTAGAGCTTTCCCCCCTTGCTCATCCCATAATGCTAAGCCAACTTATTAATGATTCGGTAAATGTTGCAAAAATGTTGGACGTTTGATTGCTTTAGACACTGAATCTTTAAAACATGTGACCAAGGGGCCCCAAACATTGCATTAGAATGTGTATAAATATACTTGTTTTAGTGCATTACATTGATGTTTGTTGTTAAAGGTCCCGTTTCTTGCTGGAGATTCTGACCTGGATCAGCTGACAAAGATCTTTGAAGCCCTTGGCACACCAACAGAAGAGATTTGGCCTGTGAGTACGTTGTGACCTCATTTTGCCATTTCTCCCCATATGGGATGGTTTGGCATTGATTTCTGTGAAATTAATGTATATAAAACATGACTTAACTGCTCGACGGTGTTGGTTTGGTTTAAGGGGATGAGCAGTCTCCCAGACTATGTGTCGTTTAAACTGTTTCCGGGCACTCCTTTGGAGGATATTTTCAGCGCGGCCAGTAACGATCTTCTGGAACTCCTACGTGGCTTGTTCACCTTTAACCCCTGCACACGCATCACAGCCAAAAAGGTAGTGTTACGTTCTAGGCTAGGTTTGGGATACAAAAAATGGGAAAGGGAAGAGAGGGAAAACAGCTAACCATACCAGTAACCACACACAAACACAAACAATATGCAACCAGCATATGAACGCCACAATGAAAGTGAATAAACAGGGTTAGAATCACAATTATACACAATAGTATGGGAGCAAAGGTTGGCCAAAACAAAAACGAGCAACACGTGTGAGCAAGGATTAAAGCATCTAGGCAGAAGATTGTTTTATATCAAGATTTTAAATACATTATGGACACACATTATGTCACTGACCTCTGACCTGCTAAGGCACCCATGATGTTCTGCACACACAGAAATAAACAAACTACAGAAAATGTTATAATCCACAGCACGGGTTGTAACAGTAACAAGCAGCAGATTTCTGAACTAAGCACTCAGGTTGTGTTGATTAGCGTTTTTACACAGCCTAATAAAATAAAACATTGTATTGTAAGTGCATGTGTGAATTATGCCTTTGTGTATCTTTCCAAATGTACGGTAGGCGCTACAGATGCGATACTTCAGCCAGAAACCAGCTCCCACCCAGGGGCCTCAGCTCCCACGACCAAACTGTTCAGCAGAAGCGCTGAAAGAAAAAGAAAATTTCACCATCGGCATTAAGAGGAAGCGTGATGGTCTTGAACATGGTGAGAATAAATACATGAACTACAGATAAATGTTAATTTGCTATAAATCCATATAGGGCCACATCTGTTTTATTTGGGTTAGAGAAAGCTCTAGTATAATGTATAGGGACTGCTGACAATAAAGAAAAATAGTATAAAGTGTAATTTTACACATCCATGATGGAAATCGTTCACTCCACTACATCCCAAATATGCTCTATTGGATAGAGGTCTGGTGATTGTGGAATACAGTGAAGTCATTATCATGTTCAAAAACCAGTTTGAGATGATTTTAACGTTTGTTACATGGCATTATCCTGCTGGAAGTGGCCATCAGAAGATGGTATGTTCATATGGGATGGTCGGCAATAATACTTAATTTTTTGCGGGGTTTAAGTAATGCTTAATTGCTATTATGGAGCACAAAGTGTGCCAAAATAATATCCCCAACAACAACCCACCATTATTTGTAAATCCTAGAGATGGAAATGTGTGAAAAATCCCAGTAGATCAGCAGTCTGTGAACTGCTCCAGCAGCCCAGCCTCTAGTCCTAACAACCATGTTACATTCAGAGTCACTTAAATAATCTTTCTTTCCCATTCTTCTACTCTATTTGAACTTCAGTAGGTTCTAGTCTACACACCTAATTGCACTGAATTACTGTAATGTGATTGGCTAATTAGATATTTGCATTAATGAGCAGTTGGACAGGTGTACCTAATAATGTGTCCAGTAAGTCTACTGTTACTGAAAGCATTGGTGCGTTGTTTTTTGGCCATTTTAAAACCGATATACTGCTGAATAATCACATTGCTTTTTTTTCCTCATATACTCTTCAGGTACCATGAAAAAGAAGTTGGTATTTTAGATGATGTGGTTTGGAGACACCTACCCATGAGCCACATAACCAGTAGTGCTGCTGCAGAACTTCAGAAACAAAGGACACATTGGACACAATGTTCACGTTTCAATATAATTGCAATTATTTTTTATACTGTGTACATGTAAATTAAATTATGATACGATGTGTCCGTGTAACATCAATGTTGTTTTGGTAGATTTCAGCTCAGATCAATTTTATCTCTGCTAGATCTAATAACCATGTTTTGAAATGGAACGTCCAATGCCAGTTTGCTACCTGAGAAAAGGGTTTTCCGTTCACTATTGTTAATTAACAAATGGCTAGCTGTCAGTGTTTGGAAAGATCACCATTAATGTTTAGGGGTTTTTTTGTATTGTTATGCAATTATACAGTACATTTCACAGACTTTTACTTGGAATAATTATTTTGTTAGATTAACATGCTGATGTTTACTTGTGTAGTTGTTTATGTTGATTATACAAATCATGTAAACCCAAGTTCTGATATTCAATGATTCTACGAAAGTTGAAGGTAGATTAGCTATTAATTTAGGTAAGATCAATCGAATTGGTAAAGGGTTGCAGTTGGAAGCTTATTGGCTTGTGTATACAACCGTTACCTCTTCAACCACAGTAACATCACAGTCCACAAAGCCACTTCTGTGTGAAAGTCTTAGGCCACCATTAGATTTGTTGTTTTAATAATGGCATAAGAGACCATACATAATTATATTTATTGTCTCTTCACCTTGACCGACCAGTCAGACGCCTTGTAGACGTTGCTGGTCACACCACTGCAGTAGTGTTTTAGCCATCGATGCCAATTTAAAGTGAGAGAACGACCAAACACGTATTTCTTTGGACTGTGGGAGGAAACTAGAGTACCTGGAGTAAACCCACACAGACACGGGGAGGACCCAGGCTGCTCCACCCTGAGATTATATATTATTAACTTAAATATATTTTTAGTTAAAGACAAATTATCAATGTGAAGCTTACTGTCATGTGCTATTTATGAACAAAAGTGCGTTTGCTGAAGCTTCAATTTTATGCTTAAAGTAAAACATGCAGTGACTTTTTTTTGCCTGTTCTCCCACAGCAACACCACAATACACAAAAATATACATTACTTATTTCTTTATTACTTCTTTGTACCAGAGGTATCGCACAATTACTTCTGTAATGGCAATATGTCAGCGTTGCAAAAAATTTAAAAATCTTAGCTTGTTACGGCCAGGGTTCAACCCGGAGACCTTTCACTTGATAAGCAAAAGCGCTAACCAATACTGTAGAGAGACAGATGGGAACAGTAGAGCTGTGGTCCAAGTCTTACTAAACCACCACAGTCCAGCTTTCCTACAAACTTAAAAATCTTGAGTAGTTATGACCTGGGTTTGAACCTAAGACCTTTCACTGGATTAATGAATGTACTAACCACTACCCTCTAGAGAAACCTGGGAGCAACAGATCTGTGCTCCAGGCTTTGGCTTTTACTAAAATTCAATCAGGTAAAGAAATAACCACCACAGTTCTGCGTTGTTTAAAAAATAAATAAAAAATGGCCTGGGTTTGAACCTGAGACCTCTCGTGTGATAAGCGAAAATGCTAATCACTATCCTCCATTTACATTTACGGCATTTAGCAGACGCCCTTATCCAGAGCGACTTACAACTTATACAGTCTTACAATCCAAGCAGTTGTGGGTTAAGGACCTTGCTCAAAGGCCCAACTGTGGCAGCTTGGCAGAAGTGGGATTTGAACCCTGGACCTTCTGGTTCAGAGTCCAGCTCCTTAACCGCTAGGCTACCACAGTCCCTGTCCCACAGTCCCACAGGCCTCTTATTTTTCTGTCCTGCTTTGATCTGATTCCCCCCCATCTTCAACATAGTGGTGTTCAGTTTTATATGTATTTTCCAGTTTCATAATAATCTGATTATTGGAATAGAATTTATTTGACAAAAAGCAAGTCTGATGTGTTTTTGCTAAATCTGTGGCTAATATTTAACCCAGAAATTGAACTTTAGAAATGCCTGTGCAAAATGTACCTTGCAGCAGAAGGAAAGGTTATCACAACAGAATAAATGCGTTTTAACAGCTATTAAAGGTTTACCAATAATTAATTAGCATTTAAACGTGGTAAAAAGATGAGCTCATGAATGGATTAATGGCTGCTGAAAAACTTTTTTTTGCGGCTATGTGTGTATAATGAAATTATGAATCTGACATTTAAAGCTTTTTTTTGCAGAATTGGTAATGCCATCACCACAGTATGTTTAAATATATTATATCAGTAAAAAAGAAACTGAGTGTCATATTTCAGTCTAAACAGAATGCATGAACTGAAGAGTTTAAGAAATCTGGTGCACATTTGTCTGTCTAAAAGAGCAGGGTTTTCTAACTTGCTAGAAAAGGAGGGCAGCCAAATGTGCTGATTCTTCTTTACTTTATACATGTTAATCTTTCAACTCTTCCCTGTGGCTGATGTCAACAGAAATCTAGCATTCACTGATTGCTCTCTACTTCCATGTGCTACTTCTTTCTTAGTCCACCTGTTTTGTCAGCAATTATTTAGTCATTTAGCTCAGCTGAGCATAACTAAAAATACAAATGCACAACCCAATTTAGGTAGGGACAGTTTGAAACACACACACACACACCATATATTAATATATTAACTGCGGCCAGTATGAGCCCAAGATATTTCATGTTTTGTCTGGTCAAATTAATTTGTTATTATATATGTGCAAAAGTCTTAGGCAACAATTAGTTACCATACAATTTACCACTGCTAAATGGTATAACTAATTTAATTGTAACCTTCATACTTAATTCTGCTTAATATTACTGCACAGTATTGTACATATATTCCTTTATTTCAGTAATACATTCCATAAAAAGTTGTAATGGTAAAAAATTTATCACTTTTAAGAGTTGTAAGAAAGTATATGAACATTACAAAGACATTTTGCCACCAAGGATACCAAGTGATTTAGAGTTTCAGGTGATATTGTGTCTCATTCTTCCTGCAAACACGTCTTAAAATGTGCTACATTTTCATTTAAAAATTCTCCACATATTTTCTATCAGGGACAGGTCAGGACTGCAGGTAGGCCAGTTCATAAGCCATTACACTATGGCATACCTTTATAATGTGTGCAGCATGTGGTTTTGCATTGTCTTGTTGAAAAATGCATGGACGTCCCTGGAACAGATGACTGGCTTTTGGACTTGTTGCTGAAAACAGTCTGGATGATTCTTTTTATCTTTTATCCGGAGCACACCGTGTCCATTTTTTCCAAAAAGATCTGGAACACTAATTCATCTGATGACAAAATATGCTTCCACTGTGTGTTGCTCCATTGTAGATGCATACAAAGCCATGAAAGTTGATGCTGCTTCTGAACGTTGCTTAGAATGGCAATGGTAACTCAAGTAACCACTTGCTGCATTGAGATTAATGAGATATGCAAAGGAACATCTCTAAACCAACAACACGTCAAACCTTAAAGCTAATGGGCTACAGCAGCACCAAACCGGGTACCACTACTGTTAACACAGAACAGGTATCTGAGGCTAAAATTTTCACACCACAATTTGACGCGAGAAGATTGGAATAATGTTGCCCGGTCTGATGAGGCTTAATTTCTTTTGTGACATTCGGATGGTGGGGTGAAAATCTTGGATAAACAACATGAAAGTATGGATCCATTGTGCCTTCAATGCTTCAATGGTTCAGGCTGCTGCTGGTGTTATAGTGTGTGGGATTTTTCCGTGTTACAATATGATCCCTGTAATACCACTAGTGCATACTTTAAATGCCACAGCCTACCTGAGTATTGCTGTTACCGTGTCCATCCCATTATGAGCACAGTGTATCTTCTGATTGCTGCTTTCAGCAGGATAACACAGAGTTTCCTAAGCATGACAATGAGCTCAATGTACTGAAATGCCCCCCACAGTCATCCAGATCTCAATCTAATAGAGCACCTCTGCTATGTGCTGAAAAGGGAGCTTTGCATCTTGAATGTGTTGCAGACAAATCTTCAGCAACTGCATGATGGACCAAAGGTTGAAAGCAATGTATCTAGCACCTTCTTGAGCATATGTCACAAATAATTAAGGAAGTTTTGAAGGCAAAAATGGGTCTATCCTGGTACTAACAACCTGTACCTAATAAATAGGCCGGTGTGTTTGGTGTTTAGTACAGAGATACAAAAGGTTGTACATTGTAGTGGGTCTTAAATAAAACATAGTAGTATTTGGGTTTTGAAGATACATGCAAGGCAGCATAAATTTACTAATTTATTACGATTAAGCAGATAGGATATTGTGCCCTGAAGTCAGAAAAAGCAGCTTCCATTTTCAGATTGTGCTTTTTGTCTCCTTATCTATGTACAGAAAGAGTCACATTAGAATTTCCCTTCTCCCATTTTTGTCTAAGTACAGATGATAGAGACTCCATCAGTCAAAGATGTGCAGGAAGGCTGTCTTTTTGTGGTTAGCTCACCTGGAGAGAACTAGCTATGCTGTTGCCGGAAGCTTTGCTTAGATAGATGCGCACTGTTGGTGTTACCTTTGCTGCTCCCAGTTTTTACGCTTTTCCAGCCCAAAAAGACTTTTCTTTCTAAATCTTTTTTCACCCCATTGCCCTTTGGCTTCTGTTTTCCTTTTGTATCAGTAGAGAGCTTTGTATAGGCTGGAAATGAGAAAGGAGTACTGACAAGAGGCATTAGGGTATGGTTTTAAGGACAGAACTAAATTTTGTGTTGAGCCTAGATGCTGGTCAGAGTTCTATGCTGACTTTAGACCTGAGCATGGATACATCATTGAAGCATGAACACCTGTGTTACACTGCTGGCTAGTGGTGACCAGCAGTACTGTTTAGCTAGTAAGTGAGCCTGAGTTGTTATCAGTATCAAATATCAGACATATAAGCCGTTCACCAGTGTTTGCTGTTTACTGTAGGTACAGGATTTGACAACATTTAAAGTGAAATAGGTATTTAAATCTGGCTTGGCTTGGACTGTAAATAGGGTTTGATTGCTTGTTTGTTTATTTGTTTATTTGTTTATTTACCATCGCTATTCGACCATTCAACAACAGACAGAAGGTTACACCAACACTCAAGGTCATATACAAACTAGTGATATGTACTCAGGTCGGGGTCAAATTAGCGTAATCAGTTGACCTAAATCATGTTTTTGGACTGTGGGAGGAAACAGGAGCACCAGGAAAGAACCCACACAGACACAGCGAGGACATACATACTACACACAGAAAGGACTCAGCACACTCAACCCTGGGATTAAACCCAGGAAGACCCACCGAGCCACCGTGCCGCCGAGTGTAAATTTGTGAACAAAAATAATTCTACATACTGTTTAGAGAGTACTTTAGAATTTGTCATGCATTGTTTTGCACCTAATTGGACCTGTGTTAAATAATTTCATCATAGAGTGTTAGGAGAATCAAAGACCTGTGTGAAGAGTGTGTGGGAGGGTAGTGATGGTATTGCAGCATTGAATGGTGAATGAGGGCTCTTTGGATGGGTGGAGATTATGTGCTGGTGATTAATAAGTGCAGTAATAAACAAAAGGCCCAGGAGATTTTTGAGGTGCTTAATAATGCATTATGTTCATAAAAGAGCCAGCCTAGCCAATGGATCCCTCAGGAGGCAAAACCCCCACAGGGATCGTATTGCTGAGTGTGTGTGTGTGTGTGTGTGTGTGTGTGTGTGTGTGTGTGTGTGTGTGTGTGCAGTCAGTATGGTGTTCATACACAAAAGGTATTTGCAAGCACATATAGATATATTTTACTGTTAGGATGTTTTCTCTGCTTATTATTGTAGTTCATGCAGGAGCTGAGGTCTATGCATTGAAATGGTGTGTTTAAAAATGCAGTGGTAAACATATATGCATACCTTTAAAAGGTAACCTGTTACAATGACCCTAATGTCAAGATGTTATCGTGATAGAGTTAACACAGTCGTATGACAAAGGAAACTCATAGAGCAGCCATAATTTTATTTCTACGTCTTAAGATGTATGGAGTTTCATCTTAGTGGTGGCCTTCATGTAATATTCTGATTTGCACTCAAAGGAACCACTTGCTCTTACTCACCCTTGCTGTCTGCTCACTTCTCTTTTATCCTGTAGTTTTTTATTTTTTATTGAGATAGCAGATCTCAGTCATACCCCACGCAGCAGAGACAGAGTGTCTCTTTCAAGACTCTTTCACAGGTGATACATATTGATGTAAGCCAGACTCTTGTCCTTCAGTCTGTCGGTATAACAAAAAAGGCTTTGTGAGAAAGTTTGTCTTTTCGTACACGCTTTCAAAAGAACAGATGTGTCTCTCTCCTGCACTCACCCTCTCTTGTACATCAAGGTGATGGCAAAGCGATTTAATATAGTCGCTGAATTTCCACAGCGCGCAGCGAAGGCACTACACATAAATGGAACAAAAGAATTACCTCCTCTGTGTATTTCAGACGAACATTTAAGATGTCATATTTTCTTCAGGATAGCTTTGTGAATAAAGAATTATGATGATAAATGTCAATTGAGTGAATTCAAGTGTTTTGTCAAAAGTGTTTTGAATTTGGCTCCATAGTGGCATCCAAAAAACACTCCTTAGTAAAAGCAGAGTTACATCCTAATATGGAGAGTAAAGTCTAAATCTTGTATCAGACATTGTTAAGAAACGAAATGTTTAAATAAATAAAAAAATTTAAATAAATGGCTAATTGGGTGTGAATCTTGTCTGTTTCTTGTGCCTTAACATTTACTCACTCATTGTGAAAGGGTGGCTGGCTGATGGGTTTGGGGTCCTCACTTCTAACTCACTGCCAATTTATGTGCTGGTGTTAGTTTTCATCTGAGCTGTATACTGTTGCTGTGAAGTGCTTTTGGACAGCATCCAGGTTTTACAGGAAGCTAGGGACAGTTGGTGCATATTGTAGTACACGTATGGTTTAATGTGCATAGATTCTGCTGGACATAATGCAGTGATGTTAGCAATTAGGGGACCAAGTAAAGTTTAGTTAGTTTATTTGTTTATTTGTAACATTGCACAGGTTCAGGTTCTATGTGAGTGGTGGATCATTCTCAGCACTGCAAGGACACCGATGTGGTTGTGGTGTGTTAGAACGTGTTGTGCTGGCACCTCAGTGTTCTTTTTGAACTGAAAATAGTTCACCAACCACCTACCAGCATCATGTAGGAATCATCCTGTGAACACTGATGAAGGATTAAAGGAGACTGACAAACTGTGCAGCAACAAAATGATAGATCTGCATAAACACAGTGTTTAAAAACTCCAGCAACACTACTGTCTGAATAATAGTAATACCAGTTTAACGCACACATCACCTCCACATCAGTGTTACTGCGGTGCTGATAATGATTCACCATACAAATAGTACCTGATCTGTGCTGGTCCTATGGGGTCCTGACCATTAGAGAACAGAGTAAAGGGAATGAACAAAGCATGTAGTGAACAGGACAACACTTTGTATTTGTTGAACTACAAACTACAGTCCATCTGTCTGGTAAGTGGAACTAATACAAGGAAAATCAGTTTGAAAACATATAAAATGAGTGTATAAATTGAGTGTACATTTGGTCATGGTCTCTTCAGCATAATAGCTTTATTTAAAGTAGTCACCTTTTACAGATAGCCATCAATCTGTTTTTCTTTTAGTGCCATTTATAGCGGAATAACCCATTTACCACACAAATAACCCAGTTAGAATTATTATAATTAGAATAAATTTTAATATCATAAAACAAACATATACACTTCACAACAGAAATAAACCACTAATCTAATTTTCTGCTGTACTTCGAAATCTGTTTAATTTTATTTCATAACAAAATGATCCACACCTATATAACTATGGAAAACTTAATGAATCGGGTTTCTGTAGTAGGTTAGGTGTTCTTACACTGTGCAACTACAGCTTCCAACAAGATTATCAGCACCACAGCCTCCTTTTAAAAGCAACTGAGAAAAGCCCAAAGCAATATATAGAAAACTGAATCATCATATACTTTTGTTATAGAGAATGCTTTTCCCTTGTCACGCAACTATTTATCAGTGCCATAGTTCAAATTTGAGCTGATGTTTTTGTACCATGAAAATACCTTTAATTAAATAATGATAAAAACAAACTCAGACAGAAATACAAAAAGGGAGTCAGTGGTTTCGGAGCTTGTTTAAGAAAAAAAGACCCTTAAAGCACAGCCTTGTAAATTAATTTGTTCATGTTGTACGATGTGTGCACAGCTGGCCTCATTAGCATGCACACAACAAATAATTATAGTGAGGACTTTTTTTTCCAGCCATCACTGGGCTAATGGGCTTGCTGGGTTAATTATGTCAGAGCGTAATTACAAAGGGGCCTGAGAGACACCGTGCTGCCCCCCACTGTGTCCGTGCTAGCTAATGACTATGTAGTGCTGACAAGGCCAAGACGGACCACCCTGGCACACCTGCTCCTGTTGGTATGCTGTGTAACGTCGTGCTCAGCCACTAAGGCCGACTTCTCTCACCTCTGTAACTCAGAGGACATCTATGTTCATCTTCACTGCAGTATGAAACAGAAGTTGGAGGACGTTGCATCATGCTTACAGTATATCGCACTGCAATGAGAAAGCATGGTGTACCAACCAGCCTTTTATGACAAAAAGCTCTTAATCTGAGAAAGATTAGAAAGAAAGCTATAAAATGTAGAAAAGCTATAAAAATACATTTCTGTGTCGAGGTGGAGGAACCTATGATATAGAGAGGAGTAGTTTATAATTGAGAAGTGATTAGAACATTGTTACACAAAAGTGCTTTGATAATAATATCTAGTGCCAGTCTACACTTTGTTTATAGTTTCATTTATTCCTTGGCTTTTGGTAACCATTTACTTGTTTCTTCATTGCAGAATATTTTTTTTTACTGTTACTGAGTTATAATTTTGTGCTTTACTTTATTTTATACTGAAAGGTCGCACTGATAAAGCCCATCAAAGCTGACTACCCAAAGAAAAAAAATGACAATCATACATGAAGGTTTAATCAATCAAGAACATTAGTAGAGAATTACCCTGATTTATCATAACACCCTCTGGTCTTTTGTCTCATGGGTAGATGGGCTTCTAGGGATATGATGCATTGTTTCATAAAGTTTCAGAATTGATATTGGTTACCATGACCTCAGGGCTTGCATGTAATGGAGCATAACGAAGTTAAGGTTGATTTAAAAATGGACAACAAACTTACATGGACAATAAAAGGACAAACTCATTAAGGGTAATCACTGGTCTGGTGTGTCCTACTTCACAGTAGAGGGCTGGTGGAGAGACTAGCTATAAAGTCATTAGTGTTCTTAATTAAGCCAAGGAATGATTAGAGGTGATAGAATAGCTTTGACACTCTCTAATAGTTTGCATAATCAGCATAAATAAACTTTAAGTGTGGAAAAGTAATATTGGCATTTTTTAGTATCGTATTAAAGGGATGAAATTTTATTACTACTGTATTGTTGTATGTCATTAATTTAAAATGACATACAGTGGTGATTTTACACTTTTAGATAAACTAAAAATTGCGAGGTATCTTTGGGGATGTATAGTAGGCCATCTTATAAGATGCATCAGCAACATCTTAAAAAATATCAAAGCAACAACATTACAAAGTGTGTCTTAAATATTTCAAGAATATAATATTTCATTTTAAGACATTAATTGTGTAATAAAATGTTTATTCCTTTAAGACCACAGGAATCATCATGAATGTCACAGTACTCTGCAGTAAACTCTGTAAATCACATCTATTTGTGTGTGTGTGTGTGTGTGTGTGTGTGTGTGTGTGTGTGTGTGTGTGTGTGTGTGTGTGTAATAATAAAAAAAATCTGACCATTTTGACATATGAGTGTCGTTTCAATTGCTAGTTTGCAAAAACTGCTACTTTCATTAGAATAACGAGCCAATAAGGAGCCAAATGATTTACTTTAGCTTACTGAGGTTGAGTTATGGTTAAGGGTTATTTGTAAGTGTGGGTGTAGTCTTACTTACTTAAAGTCATTAATTGTATTAACAATATCCAGTGAAAAGTTTTCACATAAATAAAAAGACAAATGTGTGCGTGCATGCGTGTGTGTGTACGTGTGCGTGTGCACGTGCGTGTGTGTATCTGGGGAGGCTATCTCTTACTGCACAGAGTCTACCACACGCTAGCCTTGGGGAGTGACTTGTTGCCATGGTGGACTTGATTGTGTCTGTGCATCTTTTACCTGCTGTTGTAGAAATTAAAAGGTTATAAGGATTTTGCCTGGTCTGTGGAAGACTTACCACAATAAGAGACACCAGATTCACTCATTAGATGTTCTGTTATTTTAAGGAGCCATGTTTTTTAAGTTTTGTTTGGAAAGTATGTAGTTTATAATCTTTAAAAGTGATCTTCAGCATTTTATTCCATATGGTTCAGGTTGTTTTGGCACTATTTCTTGCTGTGTTTGAATAGGACTGATTACTTCAGCTATATGCACGTTCATCTTCATGGCACAGTTTCACCTACTCTGTGTATGGAGCTGATTGATAATCACTGCCAGTTTGTCTCTACATTGGAGAATTGGCTTGAAGCGCTTGATCATTAGCTCTTAAAAGGCTCACAGTCAAGGCACTGGGAGGATTCAGGGTTTGTGTGCAGAACAGCGCTGTTTTAAGTCATCCTTTTTAAGCGCAACATCCCAGGTGACTGACGCAATCTCTGCTGCGTTGTTGTAACAATATAAACTTTTGCACATGCACAATCAGACTTTATATTTCACCCTTTATGGTGTTCTCACTATGTTAAACATTGTGTTTTGCTATGCTGTTATCTGCCCCCCTTGTCTGTCTCTGCATTGTCAGAGGGGCTACATCTTTGTTGAAGGGGTCATATTTCTTCCCAGAGTTTTCAGTATCTGAAAGATGGCTGATAAATATTGGGGTTTATGTTGACTTGAAAAGCATTTCAATTTCATTATTTATATTTTGAAAATACTTTTCTTTGTGTTTACATGCACACCTGTGGCGGTGTTGTGGTGCAGTATCACTGAAGGTATTTACGTTTTAGGCCATTACGTTTTGTGAAACAGGACTTTGACTGAAATGGACATTGACCAATAATATAGACACATATTAGAGTCACATTAAGGGTATTTTCACAGTAAAGCTGCACTTTGTCAGTAACACTGAAAACACGAGTGGAACGCTATAAAATACACATAATCTGAAGGATAAACTGTTGTATGTATCCTCCTGGAAATGCACGGCACAGTGGTCCTTCAGTTACTGGTGGATTTATTCTTCTTTTGCATGTATTGCACATCACAGTCATCAAATCAACTCTCGAACTGTTCAAATACACGGAAATGTACTGAACAACCACACATTAACAATCACATACACTGTAGGTCCATCAATCACATCTACTGTAGGTCATGATTGAATTTAAACATAAATAAAAACACCTCAAAACAAAGAGGGAATGAGTCGAATTAAAGACATTTTCTGTACAGACAATTGAAGCTTTGTAGGTGGAATTCTTTCCCATTTTTGCCTGAGGTTCAGGTTCTCTGTTGTCGTATTTTGCGCTTCATACTACAACACACATATTCAATAGTAGACAGGTTTGGACTGCAGGCAGGACAGTCTAGTACCCGCACTCTTTTAATATGAAGCCATGTCGTTGTAACTTGTAGAACCTGAAAAAGACGTTGCTTGGATGGCACCATATGTTGCTCCAAAACCTGTATGTACCTTTCAGAATTAATGATGCCTTTACAGTTACCCATGCCATGGGCACTAACACATCCCCATACCATCAGAGATGCTGGCTTTTGAACTTTGCGATGATAACAATCCGGACAGTTCTTTTCCTTTTCCCCACGACGTCAATGATTTCCAAAAACAATTTGAAATGGGGCAGACCACAGAACAATTTTCCACTTTACGTCAGTCCATCTCAGATGAGCTCATTGAAGAAGTAGACAAAAGGGTTTGGAATCCAAGAACAAGCCTAGAAAACAGTGGAAAATGGTTGGCAGGAAAAATATATAAACAGTAAGAAATTGCTGTGACAGTTGATTGCTCGACAGAGGAGTAAGTGGCATCCTAAAGAATCAAATAGGGAGCAAATCAGCGGACGATACAAAGTGAATAGGAAATATTTCCTTTAGTCCAGTTTTGAATATTTCTGAAGGTCAAGTTGGTACAAAGAGGAAAAGGCTAGAGGTGGACCCACAAAATAGTTCTAAGATTCTGATTACTACTGCAGTTTGATCCTTTCTGCATTTACATAGACCTGTTTTGCATTAGCCATTCTGACAAACCGGCATTTCAGCAATACTGTTTGAATGCCAGTAGATAATAATCAGAGCGAGTTGGTATACACAAGTAGGAACACTTGCCAGTTCTGCTTCCCTAAGCCCACCACTCTCTGTGCTTTGGTTCTGGAATTTGCATCCTCTGCCTTCTTTTTCAGACAGGTGCACAACAAGAGCACCTCTCCTCTGTGTGCAGCTCACAGCAAGCTCAACTTTTTTCCAGGCAAGAAAGGAAGATTAAAAACAGCCCTGTGATGTGGAGAGCTGAGGTGCCTCCTGAGGATTCTTGGCATAATAATTTAAATGATCAAATGATCCAGAGGAGACTTGTTAGCACAGAAACAGCCTCCTAGTTGGCCCCATGGGCCTCACGCTGAGCCACATGCATTGCAAAACAGCTCTTCTGTTGTGCTACAGAATCTCACTTTTTTAATATGATACTACTTTTTCAGTATTTTTTATTCCCTTCTGAGATGATGGATTTGTCTAGATAAGTATTTGTGAGTGACTTGAGGAGCTGAGGCTGGCAGATTCTAATAGAGATGGGTTTCTGCAGACAATTTGCCTTATTTCACATTTGGTTCAGGGATTTTTTTAAAGCATCAAACTTAACCAATTTAACATATTTGCAATAAGGCAGGCATACAGTACAGTGTATGTGGTTCAATAACACCGATAACTGCATGTCTCTTTCCATCTTAATCTTTGTCTGTTTGTTTGTGTGTGTGCACACTCACGTGCTTTCAATCAGATCCAGCTCCAGTACTAAAAGCCTCCCACTCACTAGAAGAACGTCTCACCAAGCTACAAAGCTCTTCTTCAGACAGTGAAGCTTTGGTCAAAGAAATCTCAGGCCTTTGGAGGACACACTTGGAGTGCCTTAACGGTGCAGGTCAGTATGCCATTTCAGCAGTCCACACACTACTCTCAGTATTTCACAGCGGTGAGTCTGAGCACGTTGGATGAAAGTGCCTTTTACAGCTAGAAGGTTAAATGTGGAGATGCCAGCTGTATGTAAGGGTGGCAAACACACACACACACACACACACACACACACACACACACACACACATTGTCTATATTACTTAAGATAACTAATGCTTAACATAACCCCAATCAACCCCAGTAACCTAAGTACAAACCCTAACTCAGAAACAGTTAGGACAGAATGTAAAATGCATATAAAAAGAGTATTTCTTACATTTACTTACACTATATTTCAGGTTATGTCTGGTCAACATTTTTATTAATGTGTATTTAAATCCATTCCTGCATTTTAGGCCTGCAACACATTCCAAAAAAAATTGGGACAGTAAAGCATTTACCACTTTGTAATGTTACTATTCCTTTTAACCAAACTTAGGAGGTTTTTTTTTCAAAGTAATCCCTTGCCCATGTGGTTATATCAGCAATCGTTAAATGACAGGTCTTGATGCAGTCGATCGGAGATTACGAGCATTCAGTTTAAGCTTGCTTGAAATTCCACCTGATTTCCTGAATCAAAAATCAAAATGTTATAAACATTTAAATAATTGTTGCTCATCAAAGATACAACCTTTTCTGGATGCTGCTTTTGTATCAACTCATGATTTTTACCTGTTGGCCTCACCTATTTGAAATCACATCATTATTTAGTTTTATAATTCTTTACTAATTCTAAATTGTCCCTATCTTAACTTTTTGGAATGTGTTGCAGGCCTGGAATGCATGAATGGATGTTTACTATCAAATGAATTGAAGTTGACAAAACATGAATTATCTCAGGTTCGTGCTGTCTGCAATTAAATAAAGGTCAGAGTAAATGTAATAAACATTGTGTGTGTCTTTTTATATGAAGTTTTTTTTATATGAATATAAACACCTCCTTGCTAAATTAATTTGCCTTGCTGTAACTCGACTCTGGGAACAACTGTTATAAACAAGAAATAACATAATACATGCTAGTTTAAATTGAACAAGTAAGGACATTTAATGTTATATAGAGTATTCCAATACCACTTTATTATATCTACAGTTTGCCCAAGAGAAAACACAGTAGAAGGCAGAGTAAGCATACAGAGAGAAGAGGCATCAGAACGACTGCCCCATATGATGACCCCAAACAGCACACAGAGCCTCCAGGATGGTGGCTCACCCCTTCATGACCACCAGGACCTGGAAGAAAGGTATGCAATATGCATTTTCCAATTCAGGTAATTGATCTCAGGCTTTAATAAACTTAATACTTCAGATGTTATTAACATTTAGAACCTGATGCATGCAATTTGTCTATTCTTGCAGTATTGATATAATTATTAATTTTTATTATACCTGTGTGCAAAGCCTGTCAGCAATTACACAAGTTTTGGGGAAAATATAAATGGTTTAGATTTATAGCTGTAAACTTTTAGTTTTAAGTACCTTGTAGCTCATAATACAGTACATTTAAGTTTGTGAGAGAATAAGTGGTCTTCATTCATTTTTATTGCATAGTCCACATTCAGTATATTGCACTTTTACGTACAGTAGAATGTTTGTACTACAAACGTTTTCATTCAGCCTTTGTCCAATTATTCTATCAAAATTCTAACACATATCAGGTGTGAAACAGACAAATGGCAATTAGAATGGCACACTCATGGTACCAGGAAGCTCTATGAAGTTATTCACCACATAGGCACACTAGACTAACACACTCATATCTAGTGAGGGCTGTGGCTGCCCCACTTTGTGCTTCACGTCAAGTATTACTTACCATCAAACCTATATTAAGAGTGCGCTGTCTATAAAAAATAAATATTACAGCTATCTTATCATAGTGCATGTTATTGACATAAAATATTAGTTTGACTATTATTGAGAGATCATTTGGACAAGATGCTAAATAAAAATGGCATAGGGTTCTATTTTTCTCAAATTTTGTTTTTTAATGTTTTCCAATTCTAACAGCCCAAAACATACCTCAAAGCTTCCACAGCAGCTACAACTAACCAAAGAGGATTAAGAAGTCTTGAATGTTATGGACTTTTCTCTACAGCACTAGCGATTGCATTAAAACTACACAGGAAGTTTGGCTTTGATTTAATTGAAATGTGGTAATCTAATGTTAACTGAAGTGTCTATATTATTAATTAATATTGATGGAATTCAATATGCCTCCTGTTGAACAGTGCATTACTGCATGCAATTATACATTGAAGTCCCAGACACAGACCTAATAGACAGTGATACCTGTGGGTCTCTAAGTTGCTCTTTGCATGGGACTAAACATTATGGTGATTGGACCAAACTGTTATTTTGAGCCATACCTAGACAAGTGTGGACAGGTGCACTGGATCACAGAGTTTATTGGACAGTGCTCTTTTTGTTTGAATCATGGTTTCTCATTTTAATTGATGATTGGTTGACCTCTCAAAGAAGCTAAACTGAGAAGCACAAATATGACCTAATTTACAACTTCAATAAACCAGAGCCAGTAGCTTTTACAATTTGTGTAAATAATTTTTTATTAAATATTGCAACTAACTGCAGCTCTGTTATATAATAAACTTTATGCTATGGTTAGCTGGTAAAACATATAAAATACTTATAAGTTCTGCTTGATGACTAAAAACATGCACCAAAAATAGTCATGACACGTTTGTAGTTGGTGAGAAACTAAATAAAATTATGACTTGTCTGTTGATAAAACAATGTCGGGGCATTTTATCTGTGAAAGTCATCGTTTTACTTGTTTTTGTGGGGCAGGTGATGTATCACTGTCGAATAATCATGTTATTACCAAGTTTTTGCCTTATTAACTTTATTATGCTGTTATTCATCTGTAGTGATTGTGATTGAGTTTTGGTAACACACAGGTTCTTGGGCCAATCTTACACTGACACAGATTTAGCAGTTTAGCAGATTTAGGTTAAGTGAGTCTGTTTAAGTGAGTCTGTTCACTAGATTATTCAAAGTCTTAGGATGAACACATCCATTTATTTCTTTGTTGTTTATAAAGCACTTTTTAAGCATTTTATGCTTTTTGTTTTTTTACATTTTTAGTCAGACTTTTAAAAAACATTTATGTGTATGTATGTATGTATGTATGTATGTATGTGTGCATATATATATATATATATATATATATATATATATAGAGAGAGAGAGAGAGAGAGAGAGAGAGAGAGAGAGAGAGAGA
>JAUZSU010000869.1:0-11029 GCA_034780255.1 Parotocinclus maculicauda
TGTAAAGCTGCTTTGAGACAATGCTCCATTGTAAAAAGCGCTGTATAAATAAATTTTGATTGATTGATTGATTGACTTTATGACCGAGTCAGTCAACAGCTTGTATAACAGTGTAAATTTGCTGTATGGCTCAACACACAGCCATTAATGTCTGAACCACTGGCAATAAAAGTGAGTACACCCCTATGTGAAAATTGTCAAATTGTGCCCAAAGTGTCAATATTTTGCATGGCCACCATTATTGTTCCATTTTGCAGTCTCTTGAGCATGTATTTCACTAGCGTTTTACAGGTTGCCACTGGAATCCTCTGCTACTCCTCCATGATGACATGACGGAGCTGGTGGAAGTTAGAGACATTTTGATCCTTCACCCTCCATTTAAGAATGCCCTACAGATGCTCAATAGTGTTTAGGTATGGAGACATGCTTGAACGTTTCTTTAGCAAGGCAGTGGTCGTCTTGGAGGTGTGTTGGGGTTGTTACCATGTTGGAATACTGCTTTGTGGCCAAGTTTTGAAAAGAGGGGATGGTGCTCCGCTTCAGTATGTCACAGTACATGTTGGAATCTATGGTTCCCTTAATGAATTGTAGCTCCCCACAGCCAGCTGCACTCATGCAGCCCCAAACCATGACATTACCACCACCATGCTTGACTGTCGGCAAAAAAACTTATCTTTGTACTCCTCACCTGGTTGCCACCACACACGCTTGACACCACTTGAACCAAATACGTTTATATTGGTCTTATCAGACCACAGGACATGGTTCCAGTAATCCAAGTCTTTAGTCTGCTTATCTTTATCAAACTGTTTGCAGGCTTTCTTGTGCATCATCTTTAGAAGACGCTTCCTTCTCGGACAACATCCAAAACACCAGCAATGCAGGCAGCACTCTTATGTTTATTTTTAAAAGCCAACCTCTGGATATGATGCTGAGCACATGCACTCAACTTTTTTAGTTGACCATGGCAAGGTCTGAGTTAAACCTATCCTGTTAAACCACTGAATGGTCTTGGCCTCCATGCTGCAGTTCACTTTCATCTTCTCATGGCCTAGATCATCTTTATGCAGAACTTTTGTTCAGATTTTCAGAGTTTTTTGCCATGCAGTGCCATGCTGAACTTCCAGTGACCAGTATAAGAGAGTATGAGAGCGAGAACACCAAATTTAACCAACCTGCTCCCCATTCACAGCCGAAACCTTGTAACACTAATAAGTCACATGATACTGGGGATGGGAAATTGGGCACAATGTAGCCATTTTCACTTTTTGTTTACTTTTTTATTTACTATTGCGATTGTTAAGATATCAGTAGTCAAAGTGATCAGATGGATGTCAAATGGGCATACCTGTATTGCCAGCTTAAACACACTAAATACATCAACATCAAACAATTTTTGCTTTCAGTTGCACTGTTTACAGGTAAGCAGAACCATCTGTACACAAATCATTTTTTTATCTGACACCATAAAGCCATGCTGTTAAATAAATTTCTCCGACTTTTTGCAGGACAACGTTCATAAAAAATATATCTCCCTGCTTTTACAGAGCTGCTGCTATGGTGTTCTAATGCTGCCCCTATATATGTAATCTATTTGGATTGCAAAATGCGTGACATATGGAGGTTGTGCTGTGCTAATCTGTTTCTATTTTATCCTCTTTTTTTCCATCTTTGATTAGTCAAGCACATTTTTTCAGTTAGACTATCAGCAAACAGTAGGAATTGCAGTCTAATCCTCTGATATTCAACTTAACATCTGTCACATTCCCACTCCTTCTCCTAACATAGATTATTTTTAGGGCATTGACAATGGCATGAATCATACAGTATTTGTGTTTTTTTTAGTGCATTCGTGGTTCAGTAAGTGAATGCCTGTAAAGATGATCTCTCTCCTGGCTGGGTTACACATAAGTAATGGTGTGGCGGAATTTGAACCTATGTAAAACTAAGTGTTGAGTGCTCATGTGCTTGTAGTTCAAGTAGGAACCACACTTAATTTGTTGGAATCCTATGATAAAGGTCAAAGTCTAACAAGAATTGGTTACAGCAGAATTATTGTTAACACTTCGGCATTTCTTACCAGAGCTTGAAGGCACCTCTCTGGCCCATCACCGCACAACTCAAATCGTTCATCAACTGACAAAATCCTGTTGAAACCACAGTTTCCATATTTCCAGAAGTCTGTCTTTTATGTTTCAGATAGAATTGTTTTTTATATCTCCTATACACAAAAAACTGCATTAGACATGAGTGTAGTGAAATATTGGATTGTACTGACCTTTCTAAAGGATTTTGGAAGGATTTTTTCCAGTCCTTGAGAACTTTCAGCAAATTTTAGCAAGTGATCATTTCTAATTCAAAAAGCTTCAACAGATAGGTGTGTCTGTGATGTGTTTTTAAAAAAAGAGCACTGCAAGAAATGTTCAAGAATTCTTCTTCAAAATTGACACTACAATATTTTACAGCATCTTACTTATTCACCTTGAGACTCGCAAGACTGCATATTGTAGTTATCTGCCTTTAAGTACACTATATAAACAAAAGCATTAGGAAACATTGCCACTGGTGTATAAAACCAAGCACCTAGCCATGCAGTCTGCCTTTACAAATGTTTATGAAAATTATGAGTCGTTCTAAAGAGCTCACTGAATTCAACAGCCCTAAAGTGGCAAACCACATAAACATGCAAACTCCACACAGACAGAGTCTGAGGTTGGGATCAAACCAGGGATGCTGCAGTTGTGAGGCAATCACACTAACTGTTTAGTGCTAAGAGATTGGGCTAGGCCCCCTAGTTCCAGTGAAGAGAACTATTAATGTGTTAGCATACAAAGACATTTTGCACTTTTATATACTTCTAACATACCTCAGCGCACAACGGCCTGGCTAGATGAGTTTGGTACGGATGACATAGACATGCCTGCTTGAAAGCCCTGACCTCAACCCCAGTGAACACTTTTGAAATGAACTAGAGTGGTGACTACAATCTTTGTCCAATTTTAGTGTCTGATCTCACAAATCGTCTTCTGGATGAATGGGCGAAATCTCACAAATGCATTATCAGAAGAGTGGACGCTCTGCAATTAACCACCAAATCCCATGTTAAGTGTTTGTTACCAAAAACCTCATCTTACTATAGAACATAGGTCCACTAAAAGTGTAAGTAGTGATCAGCTAATTATCAAAAACTTATGGATGTTATGTATGTGGTTAGACAGGAACGTATTTTTCCTGGCAAGCCTTCCAAATAATCTGCTGTCATGAAAACAGCATCTGATGTGCAGAGTTGGTGATCCTTAGATCCTACTTTTCTTTGTTAACAGTTGCGATCCTTGCCTCTCTTAGATTCCTCACTGTAAAGTTGGGTCCTTGTCCAAACAATCTTGCCGCAGTTCCAGTTGATTGGAATGTTTTAATTAGTGACTTAACGTAGGCATGAAATTAATGCAGCCATTATCTGATGAATAGCTATTATTGTTACATTTCTTGACTTATAAAAGTAAAATTAGGAATGGGGGTTTTCAAGCCATGCTGGAATTGTTTGTAATCACGCGAACTATATAATCTAATCTAATCTAATCTAATCTAATATACAAATATTAGTATTAATTTCCTTTTTTTGTTCTATGACTTAAAAATTAATTATTTCTTTAATCTTTAGTTCGCTTTCACTGCCAGAACTATGACTTCAAAGCTTTAACTGCTTATAAGATCCCTTCATTAACTTAGGTTTGTCTATCCAGCTTTCTTAATCAAATTTACTTTGTCCTCAATTGTCTTGTACATCAATCCTTTTTTCTCTTTCCTTGCCAATGTTTACCTTAATTAACTTTTCTTAGTATCCAGTATCTTAGTATCGTTTTAGTATCTGTTCTCTGAAATACTCCCATTTCTTCCAAGCCACCCCCCTCAGTAATATGTTAAATTATTTTTCTTAACTTTTGTTTCCATATGTCAATCTTTTCTTTCTTTCCACAAAATTTTATAGATTTTTTCCTTAATTAATTCAAACTTTTCTTATTTTAGACATTCAAGACCACATAGACAGACCTGTTACCATCCATGATCATCCAGCTGTGCTAACTACAGCTTGAATTCTCTGAGGTATGGACTTAACTAATGACGAACAATATTCTTCACCAATCTGACTCCAACTGTCTGTTATTGCTGTTGCCAGATCAACTTTGCAGGTTGGAGTCTTGTCATTGACCATTTTCTTAAATTTCGACCAGAGATTTTCAACTGGATTGAGACCATGACATTGACATTATATGTCTTTCTTCTTCCTTTGCCCTATGGCAAGATGCATTATCATCTTGAAAAATGAAGTCATCATCATCATCAAACATCCTTTCAGCTAATGGAATAACAAAAGAGTCCAAAATTTAAATGTTGACTTTGTGTCACGCCTACGCAGGCGTGCCTTGATTGTGCACACCTGTCCCGGATCAGCGAGGACTATTTATAAGCTTCGCCTGCGTTCATGCGGTGCGAAGCTTTCTTTGTTACACTTTATGATTTGGACTTTGTTTTGTTTTCGACACAGGTGAGGTAGGATCTTCTATTGTCATTTCCATCCTTTGATCCTGCCCGCCTGTTGTCTCGTTATGTTATAGTTCTGTTTTAAGTTCCGTTTATTCAGTTACAATAAACCTGGTTTGTCCCGCACGTCGCGTTTGCCTGTGTCTCCTTCACCGTTCGTGACACTTTGGCATTTATTGAAGATGTAATGACTGTCATCTCCCACGTGCCTTTAACAGACATGCAGCACCATATATAACCACATATAATTGACTGTGGAAATTTGCATCTTTTCTTCAAGCAGTCATCTTTACACATTTCATTGGACCGGCACCAAACAAACATTCACCACCTTGCCCAATGCAGATTCGTGATTCATCACTAAAGATTACTTTCATCCAGTCATCCACAGTCCATGATTGCTGTACGTCAGCCCACTGTAACCTTGTTCTTTCCTGTTTTTGTGTTAATGATGGCTTTTGTTTGGCTTTTCTGCATGTAAATCCCATTTATTTTAGGCGATTTCTTACAGTTCAATCACATACACTGACTCCCATTTCTGCCCACTTGTTTCTTATATGTTTTGTTGTGCCTTTTCTGTTTTCAATACATATTGCTTTAAGTTTTCTACCTTGATGTTTTCCTTAGACTACCTGTATGCTTCCCTTTTACAATTGTCCCATTTTGTTTGTACTCGTCCAGATTTTAGACACAGCTGACTGGGAACAACCAACATCTATTGCAACATTTTGTGATGATTTCTCTTCTTGATGAAGTTTTATAATTCTCTCCTTTGTTTCTACTGACATCTCTTGACGTCATCTCTATAATGTCAATCCACTTTGTGCAACAGCTCTCCAAGTGTGAGCATTTTTTTAAATTGACCACTAATTAGCAGATTTAATCTGATGCAGGTGTTTGTTTTAGAACTGCAAATCACAGAGCAGTTCCATAATAATTTCCTTAGAATTTAGTAAAATCCATATTTTTTCTCAACTTGATCCAAAAACACAATTGTGACCGTCTACAACAATTATATTTATTTCTTTTTTTCGTTGTTTTCTTAATGCCAAAATTAAAAAAAAAAAAAAAAATGGTAAGTCTCCGTGATTAACATTTTTTTTTTTTACAAAATTATACAGTTAAATGATCTTTCTCCAGGAGTGGTGATTTAATATTTTTTGCCAGGGGTAGTATATATGCAATTCTGAACATACTGGTATTTGTCAAATTGCGAAAGTAATACAATCTGACAAATCCACAATGAGCTGAATTTATTGAAAACCAAGTAGTTTAATATATACTATATATAGTTTTCTGATGTTGTTGGCGGATGCCTTTTTCAACAGGTCAACACATCAGCTTGTTCTTGGCCTGCTATAACTGCTCTCGTCAAAGATGAAGAACATAGGAGCTCAGAGTATTATGTGTATTAGAATGGTGTTCGTTTTATTTAAGTCTCAAGTCTCTTAGTTCTTTAGCAGATAACTTTCCCTTTGTCATGATATTGGTTACTGTTATTGCTGTGTACCAAATGTATCCCTATATTAAAATTGTCCAGCTTGACAATGCTTATAAAAGAGACAGACAGAACTGAAGTACTACACACAGCAAATGCATGTTTAAGGGTACAGAGGGTAAGATACTAAACAACAACTAACAAAAATACTACAAAATGACAGCTAACATACATTAGATCCAAACTACATTCTATCCAACAAATTATTTTGCCACTCTGGTTTATGCAAGTTACAGATTCCTGTCAGGGATAAACCAGAACGGTAAATTGATAGATCACTGTAAGAAGAATACTCACTTCATGGAAATAAATTATCTTATGATTACAACGATAAATCAGGGACTGAAATCCCATCTGATGTGTAGTAACTCATTTGTCCTTACAACACTTACTACCAAGTTCCAAAGTGCACCTGGAGGTATTATTCATAAGGTTACTGTAGATAGAAGTCTTTATGAATTACATTGGGCTAAGTAGCTATGATGCATGACACACTGATCTCAAGCTCTCACTGAAATTGTAAAAAGCAGGATTCTAATGTGTTGGATACTGTAAAATTGCTTTTGAATAGTGAATTTACCAACAACAGTATGTTGTTTAAAAAGGGTTTTTTTTGCAGGAAAAAAAACAATTCACTTTAAGCCCACAAGTAACTAGCAAGTTAAAATTGTTTCTGATCCTGTTTAATTACAAGAAAAAAGGATGAGGGAAATCCATATTACTGACCCTTGTTTTTGTGTGTTTTTTTATTTAGACTTGAGAACTATATATAAATATGATGTTCCAGTGTCCGCATACTTTTTAAACACATAATATTTCCATCCAATACAAAATACAGTTGCAGGTGGTATAATTCCTGTAAAATGCATTAGCTTTTGCCTTATTGATGCACACCTACAGGTTAGTATAACCTGTAACTTTTCTGGATTGTTAGACACATTGCCTCTAGTCTTTACAAAAACATCTTCCCACTGTTATGAGCCCTACTGGATCATATTCTTAGTCTTAATTCTCTTGGTACCTCGTTATTATGTTGACCCTGTCTGACTGCTTCTGGGTTCATGATACAGATTTTGGCCATGGTCAAGCCTGTTATGCCGGTATGTCGTGGCTGTTCTGACACTGTTACTTGCATCCTCCCACCTATAAAATTATACAATAGCTCAAACATTCCCCTTAGCCTGACTACTGTAGGCCCCTTAACTAGACCTGTCTCAGTATACGTCTGTCATAGTAATTGTGGAAAGCACTGAAGTGATAATTGCACAGCTCTTTTTTGCAGCACCACACAAAACCTATAATAGCACCACATATGAGAAGGCTTCCAATGATACGCATAGATTTACAAGCCAGGCATAAGGATCTTCATGCGCATTATATAGGAAAACAATTGTAAAATTATATTTTATATATATAATATTTGATACACTGCTTATTTTGCAAGTTTTCCCATTTCCCCACCTACAAGGAACAAATAGGTAATTTTTATCATAGGCACACTTCCATTGTAAGAGACTAAAAATCACACTGTATGATTTTTGAAGTATTTGATCACCTACCAACCAACAAGAATTCTGGCTCTTACAGAATTGTTAGTATTTCTTTAAGAATCCCTCTTATACTGTACTCATTACCTGTATTAATTTCACCAGTTTGAACTCGTTACCTCTATATAAGGCCTGACCACACACTAAATCACACTCTAAACTCTCCACTATGCCCAAGACCAAAGACATCTCTAAGGACACCAGGGACAAAATTGTACACCTGCACAAGGCTGGGATGGGCTACAGGACAATAAGTAACAGCTAGCTTTTATTAGAAAATGGAAGAAACACGATGACGTATGGGTTAAGGATGATTTTGAGAAAGAAACCAGCCCAGAACTACACTGAAGGACCTAGTCAAAAACTTAGAGAGCTAGGACCACATTCTCAAAGATGACTGTTAATAACACATTAACATAACAATGACATGCCAGAGCTTTTGCAGAAAGTCCGTAAAGGAATGGTTTGACAAATTGAATGGAAAACTTGATTGGCATACTTTTGACACCATCAGGCACCTCTGAGGTTAGTTGAACAGCAACTTTGAGATTATTGGGCTTATTGTCTAACGTCAGGGCCTGACCTTTTCTACTGGAAACATTTTCAGAATAGTGAAGGCTGTGGTAGCTGTGAAGGGGATGATCTCCAAGCTCTCTTCTCTCTATATATGAAATATTCCCAAATTTTTGTTAGCAATGTATATAGCATATGCATGTATATATCATTTCAACTTGTAAACATCCATTTCAGGAACACATTCCCAAAAAATTGGTGGGGCAATTTAAAGCTAGTGATGAGGTAAAAAAAAAACTAAACTTGTGATGAGATTTCAAGCAGTTGATGGCAGTGCATCTCCAATCGATAGAGTTTCTTCAATGGTCAACAAATGTGTGAGAAAATTATTTTCTAATGATTCCAGTCTCAAAGAAAGACTGTAAGGGATTTGGAAGGTAATATCATTACACACTGAAATTGCTCTTGATTTCTTGATTTGTTTAAAGGCGAGGGGCGCAAGCATAAGCTAAACGCCTGTGCTTTTTGATCCATCAGATGTCACTGCAGATGTATTAGTAATCATTGTTTTGTACCAAAGGCAGACAGATTCAGACTGTTATCAGCAGCAAGTCCAAAAGCCAGGGTCTGTCATTGTATGGGGCTGTGTCAGTGCCCTTGCCAAAGGTCATTTACACTTTTGTGATGACAGCATTAATGCAGAAAAGTACACAGAGACCAAAATGTGCTGCCTTCAAGATGACATCTTTTGCAGGGACATCCATGCATTTTTCAACATGACAATGTAAAACCACATGCTGCACAC
The DNA here is from genome assembly GCA_034780255.1 of Parotocinclus maculicauda. Classification (NCBI taxonomy): domain Eukaryota; kingdom Metazoa; phylum Chordata; class Actinopteri; order Siluriformes; family Loricariidae; genus Parotocinclus; species Parotocinclus maculicauda. Next base: position 8,906 of record JAUZSU010000869.1, read on the forward strand.
ATTACAAAGTCATGGCTGTGGAACAAAAGGAGACGCTTATGGACTGGTCTGTCTGCAGTCCTGTCCCCATAGAGAATGTACAGAGAATTTAGAAACGGAAAATGCACCAATGACGACTCTGTACTGTTGCACATCTTAAGATGTGTGTGCAGGAAAAATGGGACATAACACATGGAACATTAAATTACTTGGTATCCTCTGGGCCAAAATGTCCTTTTCCCCCCCATGTGTAAAAAGCACAGGTAACCGTTTTACTCATGCTTTCAAATGTGTCTTAATAGCTCCAATTTGTCTACTGCAATCAGTTTATGAAACTCGCATTACTTGCAGTCAGTTTCTACTAAGATCACATGTATATGTGCTGTACTAATGATAGTCTACTTGGGACGCTGTGTGAAATACTGCTGTGTGCCAAATACAGAGGGTCAGATCTCATTTCCCTCATGGTGTCCTGATAATCAATTCTACTCCGATTGAGAGAGAGAGAGAGAGATCAGAGGAGGATGAGGAGATCAAGAAAGTAAAATGGATGATAGTGGAAGAAATAACTGCAGTGTAAAGAATAATAGAGGCAGAAAAAAGTTTATTATATCCCACATATTATAGATCTGTGCAGTATCACTATTTCATGTTGTTTTAAGGTTTGTCTTTTGGTGGTATCGTACATTCTGTGAGGTCCACAGCGGCTCTGTGCTACAGTGAAACTAAACTGAAAGCGCAGTCATCCCCAGGGACTGCAGAACAGACGCATACATTTACCGACTGACTTCCCCTCGGAGGGGCATGAAAAATGACTGCATTTCCTTGCAGACCCATTGGGATTAAGAACTGCAGAACTGTAATGTTTTAGTGACTCTGACAAATCAGAGGCAAAATAACACTGACCAAACTGACACACACACCACACTCTGTAACCTTTTTCATGGTGCTTTAGATATGGCATTTGAGTTATTACCTCACATTTTAAAGGTATTGCCCACTAAATCCACAAGTGTACAACTCTGTTATACATAGACCATAAATGTTGATGCAACTGTTGGCATGATAAAGACCTTAGGAAAATAATCTGACTCTGATTTCACTTCTGTTTCTTATTGCTTTACTTCTTGCGTTTTTTCACCTACATGTAATCAATTATGCTAAATTATTTCATACACTGATTTAATTGGAATGTAAATTACGAGAATGGTTAGTGTTCTAAATGTCTTGAGTTTCTATGTGAAAACAGATTTCTGTTTAAGTATCATACGACAAGTACATTTCTGACATAATTGCATTACAAAGAAGAATGCTAGTACATATACATATAAACACATACACTTTCTCTTTATATAAATGATTAAGTCATAATTTATTCTATGTCTCTGTCTGTCTACCTGCTTTCCAGAGAATCCTAATACGTTTCTCTTGATCTGCCCCCTCCCTCTTTAAATCTAACTCTAAATTTACATTGCAATATTGTTTTCCCCTCGTGTACACTACCATTCTTCTTTGTCCTTGACTGTCTTTCTGACTAAATTGGATTGAGTCCAACGGCATCTATGGTGTTTGTTTTGTTAGTAACCTTGAATGTTTTTTCTCTGACATTAGGAACATCTGTACTGTCTTAATTCTTTATCGGAAGAATTAAGGCCTGAAGCACTAAATCCAAATTACATGCTTTTACACATGTTGGCTGCAGTGTTCACATTAATTGTCAATCAATCAATAGTATAAAAAAATGTTAGTTTAATGTTGTAATTTGATATTTTATTATGGCAAAAAGAAACAGGACTGTTCATAATACTGAAATATTGTTGTTTTAAATAGCACATTATAAATCTCTGGTTACTTTAAGTATTTAAGTAAATATTAATATTTATTTAGATTATGTGCATATGCTTGCATGGTATGTGAGTCATTGTTGTGGCCCTATACATACACAATAATAGAATATTAGCATATGGTCATTGAGCAAAAAGAAGGCACGGCATTGCAGACTTTATATTTACAGTCGTATCCGGTTAATGGGACCACATTGGGATGCGATCGTTTTGGTCCTAATAACCGTCTGGTCCGATTAAACGAACATGCCCTATGTTACAAGATGGGACGTGCTATGTAACATATTAAATGTTTATTAAA
>JAUZSU010000869.1:11129-21345 GCA_034780255.1 Parotocinclus maculicauda
GCTTTAGCGCGTTTGTTGAAAACATGAATATTACTGGTAATCCAGACATAGCTACCGCTATCCACGAATATTTGATAGCGGTAGCTACGTCTGGATTACCAGTAATATTCATGTTTTCAACAAATGCGCTAAAGCCAAAAGTTCCAGTTCAAAAGCCAAAAGTGGCGTCGTCCAATCAGCGATTTCCCAGGTTTTCCGGTTTGTTAATGTCGTTGTGTTTTTGTAATTGTGCTTAGTTAATGTTGTTGTGTTTTTGTTAATGTTGTTGCGTTTTTGTAATTTGTAATTGTGCTTGTTAATTTAAAGTTAAGTTAATTTTGTTGTGGTTTGCACTTCACAGCCACCGTAGTCTTCTGCTGTAGTCAGTGCTGCTGTATTTTAATTTGGCTATCTTAACATGATTACTTTTCAGTTTTCTTCATTAAATTTTTAAGTAAACCAACTGACTCCCAGTGGAGGTGAAACTGGAACAGAGTGGCTGAAGACAAGTACACAAGCAAGTGTATGCACATTTCTGCATCACCTGTAATTAGCTGTGATCAGTCGTAGAACAGCAACAAGCACCAGGAAAAAAGGTGGAAATTACACAAGGGTGAATTAATTTGCACTCCACTATGGTGGCACTCAAAGCATTATGATTTTTATTATTACAATATAGTGGTTCTATAGTGTTAGAAGCCTCATATTAAACTCATATCAAATACACATCTTAATTTAAGATAATTGTTTACATAATCGTGGCTTGGTGGGTAGCACTGACACCTCAGAGCGAGAAGGTCCTGAGTTCACTCCCAGGTGGAGGGGTCTAGGTTCTTTCAGCATGCAGTCTGCATGTCCATCTTGTGTCTGCATTGGCTTACTCCAGGTGCACTGTTTTTCTCTCACAGTCCAACGACATACAGTACGTGTTAGTTTAATTGGTGTCTCTAATGTGCCCATAGTGTGTGTGTGAGTATATGAGTGTGTGTGCCCTATGACTCTACGATAGTCAAAGGGTCTCCCATGTCCTTGTCCAGAATTAAGCAGATAAGAAGGTGAATGAATGAATGTTGACATAATGATTTATCACATAAATTCATGTAATAAATTCAGCTGTTAAAATGAAAATAACTTAAACACCTCTGATGTACAAAATCCATTAAAATGATTGTTTATTAAAAATATTATGTGGCATTGTTAGTAACAGGGTTACACACAGAAACAGGTTGATTGGATCACAGACCATGGCAAAAATGTAACCAGGAAAAGTATCAGACGTTTACAGTACTCACTGAAAGCATCAGGAATTGGAGTGTTAAAAAAAGTCGCAAATATCATTTTTTTCAATTATTAGTTGATTCTATTATCAGTAATTGAACCGTTGTTGGCCAGGGTATCCCATACATCTCTAGAAATGTTCATGAGGCAAGAGGATGAATGAGGGTTTTAGATTTTTTCAAATGGATACTAGTGAATAATTTCCAATGCTTCCCCAACTTCATGTACACACTTCACCTGGCACTGGGTCTCATTCACATCCTAAATGATTCCTGGGTAGATGGAATGATCATAGACTATGGCACATCATTCACATTTTATCACAGTGTGCATGGGGATTTCATGGTAAATGAAAGGATTTTGTTAAGAAGAAACCACACTCTTTAGCAAAATCAGCATACATCTGCTGGCATTTCTCTCACAGCATCCTCCAGAGCTTCCTCTTCAACAATTGAAGTCTTTCCTTTGACTGATTCTTATGCCCCTACCCCATATGGGGCACTCTTATCATGGCTGGCATTAAAAAATTCCAGGTTTTCCAGGTGAACTCCATCTTGAAAGTCGCTGTACAGAAAAGGTGAAACCTTCCTCTTTGTCTATGTTACGAGATGTGGTGGTTTTACTAGGACCCAGGTATGCGGAATAAACATATCCTACAACGTATAATAATAATAAGGAAATAATATAGAACAACTTAAATAACATAATAAACATAATCCCAACATAATAAAACCGAAAGGATAAAGTGGCACGCCAAGGTTGCGTCCCGAATGGGAGCAACGTGCGACCTACTTGCGAGAGGGCGCCAAAGCGCCAGTCGGGGCAAACGTGCAGAAAGCACGGTTTTGGGACGTCACTTAAATGGCGAGCCACGGAGGTAGTCCAAACGCGTGAGCTCAGAAACGAAGGAGCCAGACCGGGGCTTGTCCTATTCAGAACAAACACCCGGCTGGAGTGAGGCTAGGTAGGCGCCGACGACTGAAGAGCGTTCGCTCAAACGTGCGAGGAGCGCACGAGTGCGAGACGGGAAAACCCTCAAAGTGCCCCTAACAAACTAAATACCTCGGGGGTTACACGCCCATACCAGTCCATCGGCACTAAAAGCCCCTGGAGCTTTAGCACTATCTCTAGGGAACGCAGAAGGGCGCAAGGGCGGTGGTCAGACGCGCGAACCGAACGGCGATGGAATCTCATTGGAATAACGATGACCTGGCCCCGAACAGCGCTAAAACCACTCCTTTATAGGACGTGAAGCAGCTGTTTGGGATCAGAACATAATTAAGATAATGGATATAAGGCCGTCCCGCCGATGGCTCTGTAATGGCGACCGGCGAGGACAGCCGAACGCACCGGGGAAAGGTAGGAACCCTAACAGTCTATGCTATTAACATGGGCCTTCAGTGAAAAATAAAAGGTGAACACAAATGCGTCCACTTTCTAATTTAATTCGGAAAGGACTCAAGTGTTGCAATATAGTGTTGAAATTAATAGAAAAGGAGACTTCCCCAAAAGGATGCACTCCACTGTACATGATGTCATGCTGTTGAGTTGCACCAAAATGTACATTTGTATTTGAAGTAAAACACCATCCGTTTTCAATGGTTCTTCTTGGGAGCATAAAAACGCATATCTCAGCATAACCTTTGATGTCTCTCCAGGGTTGTTTTTATGTTTTTTCCCCACAGTGGTCCACTAAAGGGATAGGTAATGTGGACTGTGATGTTGCAGCTGCGTGTGTGTGTAGGTGTTGTGGTTGCATTCATCAGATTAGGAGAAACTTTAAATGTTGGTTCTTCATAGATTCAAAAGATAGCTTTTTCTGCATCAGCTGCTTTTGTCTGGTTTGTTTTCAGCATGTGCTGAAACATATGACATGACCCTTAACCTCAGCCGGACAGCAACTCTCTCATGTTTCTTTTTTTGGTATCTCCATATGTTTTCATTTATAAGTTTTGCCCACCTCCTTCCTCCTTGAAAATCCAATAACGTCCTCTGATAGTCTCTGCAGCAGGTACTGTAGGTTTTAACAGTTGTCACTCTCTTGTTTTGAATTTGCATACTTGGTGAGCACATCTATGGCTTTTGCTGTGTATTCTTAACTGATTTCTGAGAGAGGTCTCGAAAACAAATGATTAATTTTGTGTTTTGGATATGGGCGACTCCTTTTCAATCTCTGCAGATACTTACTATAGTTTTCTGCACACTGTTCTCTTTCTTTTTGTTTAGTCCTGTAACATTGCAACTGTGATTTTAGCTCTGGTATCACGTCCTCTTATTTTTCCTATGTTTAACCTAAAATAAACAGTCACTAACTCAACACATTTGCAGCAAAAGTTTCTCTTGTGGGATAAGTAACACCGGACTAGTAATACCAGGTAAATACCTTGATGATTGAAAGAAAAGTGCTGAATATTTGACTGGCCATTATACAAATACCCATAGAGTTCCTTTATTTGTAATATTATGAGCTGTTCTGTTCTATTAGTTCTGTGCTAAGCTAATAGAGAAGAGTCTGTTCTCACTGTGGGTTCTGGATTAATTGATAATGCAGAGCTGAGTGTTGGAGTAATTACTCCCTTTAGTCTGTTTTCCTTGCATTACCAATTTAGTTCGATGGACACAGTCAGTCAAGGGTAAAAATAGGCAAAATATGAAAAATATAAGTTTTTTTTTACCAGGGCAAACAGGTTCTTATAATAGGGTTGCACACAGGTTCCATGCATAATTCCTATAACTTACAATAGGTTAATGATGAAAAAAGACCATTAAGCAATTACATTACATGATATTACCTCCAGCACAGATTTAAATCTAATTGTAGCAATGTTATATGATATGTAAGGCAGTCATCAAGAAGGCGGGATAAAAGAAAAAGACAATTTAGGGTTCCACATGATGTTTGGAAATGTAGTTATATTATATATGATATAATATTATATAGCTATAATGACATTAATGTCAGTGTTAGTTTTGTTAGTGTATTTAATCATTTTAAAACCTTTATAAGAAAGTCAAGCATACTGTGAGGGTCACTTCCAAAAAAAAAATAGACTTTAATATATGATTTATGCGCAAATTTATTCTGCTTGTGTTGCATGAATGAGGCCCATAGAGTTTTAGTCCATGGTCTAAGTCTCAGTTTAGAAACAGTCCTATAAGTAATGGCCACATTGTGAACAGTTAGATCTAACTGTTTCACACTAATGGTGTCCCAAAGTCTAAAAATCAATACTTAACTGTCTCCTATAAATGCTCGATGTGTTGCAATCTGGTGGAGACATTCTTGGAAAACCCTTACATTGTGTGGGCTGAGCATTTTCCTGCGGAAAAATGCCAACTGGAAACCCTGCCATAAGAACCAACATGTGGGCGCAGCAATCCACAATCTCAAGATGTGCAATCTCACTGGTCCCAGTGTGAGTGAATAAGTTAGTGGGTATGTACAGTATGTGCTCTGCAATGGATTATCACCCTGTGTAGGGTTGGATTCTTCCTTGTGCTTTGTGCTACTATATAGACCCTGCATCCCTGTGCCCCTCAACTGGACTTAAACAGTATGAAAAAAAATTAAGAAATATTGATATTTTTCTGTCTGTTTGCCAAAAAAAGATTATGGATTTATTTTTGGAGTCTTGTTCTTAGCTTTCTCCCAGGTGGTGTGACTTGGATTGCATGTTGTGTGGGTTGCTGACTGGATCGTATTTTGAGGAGGTGAAATCCATAGCTTGTGTGATTCAACTTTCTCAAGCCTTTATTGTTTGCCTGGTCTGTTAATGTTTGTATGTTCATTTATTGTTTTTTTTTGTATGTAATATAACCGGTGAAGATAGCTGTGCATATGTACTTTATATGATCTTTAAATAGTCTAAATATATAGTAATGGTGACCTCCTACCCCCTCACTGGTACAAATGTACCAGTACAGAATACTTCATGAAAATGTAGCTTGTACATAAAATGTATTCTTAACGTATGGGGGTCATGCAAATGAATTCTCCAACAGTTACTATGTTATGAATGATTAAGCATGCTATAAGTAATGGATCCGTGCTCTTACAGAGATATCTTCTTCTTGCAGACAAATTTGGTAGGCAAGTCTACTTTGAGGTCTGAGCTTTTGATCTTGGCTCTGTTTGTTGTCCTTTAACAAGTTAGTCGGCTGTTTGTACTGACTTTCAAATACCACAAATGCATCAGCAAATTACAGATGCCATTGCACTTCTGAGAATTACCTGAAATATTAACCTGCATTTTATTACTATCTTTAAAAGGTAAATTATAATGATGACTTGCATTTACATGGGGTTCATATGGCATTTTACCATAATAATAATAATAATAATAATAATAATAATAATAATAATGTAACATTAAAATTTATTTACAAATAAATCCTTCAATTAACCCACTGAGGTTATGCATGTGAATAATATTTAAAAAATCAAGATAGGTAGAAACAGAATAATTAAAAACAGAACACTACTAAAATGGGTTTAACATATAATTAGAAAGTGATATTTTGACATAGAGAGAACTGGTCACGTTTTCTTGATTTTCACATGCATCAAATCAGTCGTCATCATTACAACGCTTTTCAATTCATTTCATATTTCATGTTTATTTATACATTGAAAAGAATCGGCAGCAGCAGCTTCAATGGGTCATTTGTAGAACCAACCTGCTGAAAACAGCAGTTCATGAGGACATGGGTTTAAATCAGGGGATTGCAATTTGAAAGTTGTGTTTTGCATGTATGGGATGCTGCAATTGAGTTTTGAATTTAACTCTTACCAGGATATGTGTGTGTAAAACAGGATGCTGTGCTGTAGTTACTGCATGGTTTTACAATGTATTACTGAAAGAACACAGTGACATCAGAAATCCTATGCTCAATTTTTCAGGCTGTGCCCGAAATGGCCCCCGGTCAGTGTTACCCAGAACTCCAAATAAGAAAAAATTGATATAGTAGGGAGAATGCAAATAAAAATAAATATGATGTTTCTTACATTTACTTTAATTGTTTTTTTTATTGCAGACAGTAGGCGATAGTTCATGCTTTGTCTGGTCAACTTAATCTCCTTGCTAGAAACATTAATTCCTGCTTTTCAGATCTGCAACACATTCCAAAAAAGTCAATACTGTTAAGCATTTACCACTTGTAATACTGCTATTACTTTTCATTAATATATTCACTTAATGTTTTTTTTGCACTGAGGATATCAAAATATCAAGGATATCAGGATTTAGTGTTTCAGGTGTTATTTTGTTTCATTCTTCCTGAAAACTTGTCTTAATAAGAACAACAATATGGAGTTGTTGTTGTTGTCACTTATTAGCTTTAAAATTCTCCATTCATTCTCTGTTGGGGCCAGGTCAGAACTGTAGGGAGACCAGTCCAGTACCCATACTCTTCTTCTGTACCCATTGTTTTGTAATATGTGCACCATGTGGTTATGCATTGTCTTTTTTTGACAAATGGATGGAGAAAGATTCCCTTGAAAAAATGTTATCTTGAAGGCAGTACATGTTACCATAATGTACTTTTCTGCAGTAATGCCGCTATCAAATAACTGTTAGGCACTGGCACCCACATCACATTTTGGACTTGTTGCTGATAACAATCTGGATGGTCCTTTTCATCTTTGGTCCAGAGCACAGAGAGTCTATTAAAAAAGACCTGAAATACTAATTTATTTGATCACAATACATATTTACACAGTTTGATGGTCCATCAGATGTCCCTGAGCTCTGAGAGGTGGATCATTCTCAGTGGTCAAAAAGGAGTTTCTAAACACCTCAGTGCGCACAAACAAAAAAAAATGTCCAGCCACCAGCATCTGTGAGCACCAAAGAAGGGTTAGATGCTGACAAACACAAATTGGGCAACAATGGATGACCAGCTATTTTTGACATTGCATCTAAACAGCAGGATAGTCTGTAACTGTATACATATAAAGCGTGTCTATATGGTCAGTAAAATTGATGCAATGAATGTAGAAACAAGGTGTAAACTGATTGGTGAGTGTACATATAAGGTGTTTTTTCTAATTGAATATACACTCTAATTTAATGGACATTTTCAGTTTATAAATTCTGGTAGTTTACAGTTCTCTCCACAAGCTCTCCTACATGCACCTTCACCTTGCACTGTTCCTGTGCTGCCCTCTGCTGTACTCAGTTTTAGTCTAACGCTGATATTTAGAAATGTTTATCAGTACACGAGCTCATGTGTTTTTCTCTCTTTGGTTCAGATAACAGCACTGCTTATTGGATAGTAGTGACTCATTCAAGATCATGAAGGTTTGTGTGCAAACCAAAGTCTGTTTTCTGACTCACAAACGGTGCTCAGAGATTAATAATACTGTCTTGCACTTGAAGCTTGTGCAAAATGGTTAATTTATTTGGGAAATTAACTTTTTTCATAGTGCAGCAGGTTCTAAGGCTTAGAAAACTACCACTGTGCCCTTGGGAAAGACAGTTACCACATGTTGCATCATGGAAGTGCATAGTCTCTACTTATTCTAAATGCACTACCCATGACATGAGTGCCTTTCTTGATCTGTAATGTTTTAAATCAGCAGTGGTGCCACCTTTTCAACACTATGAAAAAATAAATCACTCCGCAAAGTTTATTGCATTCATTCATAATGCATAGCCTGAACCATGTTTCCACACAACTAATGAGAGATGAATTTAAGTCAAAAGGAAATTAGACAAAATCTAATAGCTGCATTGCTGCAAAGAATGTGAAGGTTATGACTGTGATAAATGTAGCCAGTTCAAATATGATCTAAGAATTTATTCCCATGTGGAGTCAATACTGACACAAAGAAGGTACAGTGCTGTTAGACGAATGTAACTGAACTTCGTCTTGGTTCCTGAAGATGTTTCAGCTCTCATCCAAAAGTCTCTTTCAAAAAGCTCCCAGGTAATTAACCCTAATGGTATTGTCCCCTTGGATAAGATCCTGAGAGTTCTTAAACCATCCTGTCAATAACCTGTCAATCCAACTAGAACACAACTTGTTGAAAAGAGGAGGTGTTTACAACACCAATTATCAACCACCCACAAAGCAGTGTTGAGATTAATTTCCAGCAGTTTTAACCTCCATTCACTCCTCGAACCATGTGACTCTAATAACTCACATTATGGCTGGGCAACGACGTGCGTTAATGGATCACACCTTGGCCCATGTGATCCTAATAACTCGTCTATTGACAGGTCAAGGACTCTCAGGTCTACCGCCAAGGTGACAACCCCATTGGGGGTAATTACCTGGGGCTTCTTATCAGCTTTTGAAACTGAAGAAAAATTTTGGACTGACACAATATTTCAAGATACAATCCCAGCATATGTGGGCTTTGTTCAAAGGCCCAACAGTAGCAATGTGGAGTGTTCAGGCTTGTGTTCAGGAAGTGTGGTTTTAAAATGTTTTAGTAGTCAGTCATTCATTAATTCAGTAATTTTCATACCCGCTTAATTCAATTAAAAGTCAAGGAAGGGCCAGTAGGTACTGACAACAAAGGGCACTAGGCAGGAACCAACCCTAGACAAGGCATCAGTTTATCACCAATGCTCATGCACACACAAACACACACATTCGGACATTTTAAAGAGATCAACTGACCTGTCTGTCTTTAGAATGTGGCAGGAAAACACATGAAAACACAGAAAAAACATGAACACTCCTACACTTGCATCAACAAACTACATAGTTATAAATTGATAATTAAAATATTAAATTAATTGGCTTTAATATGTAATTTGTAAGTTAAACTATGTATATATTGTTCATAGTAACAATTAGTAAGTCATTGTGTACTTTTATGTGTGATTTCTGGTCTGCTGCTACCTGTAAAAAGTCTTAGGAACAAATCCTAAACAAATTATTTATCTGATTATTTATTTATTTTTTTAATCAAATTTAAAATTTACTCAATATGAACTTTACCTGAACGTTTAGAATCCAAGCTAGCTTTCAGTCTTGCTCCCTGTGCTATCAGTTAGGCTTGGGTCATTGGAGACCCTGAATTGGATAAAGTGGGTATGAAATGTGAGTGAGTATATGAGTGGTTAAACCTTTTACATTCATCTACTGTGACAGACCTAATGAACTGCCTAAATTCATGTCCTGTTTTTCTAAGCTGATGAAATCAAACACGATTTTCATATGAATTCCCCTCCTTACAAAAATAAAGTGCATAAATTAAACAGAGCTGCAAATTAAATTAGGCAAATGGGGCATGTGCCAAAACATGAAATGCTGCTAAAGCACTAATTATATATTGATGCAGATAGAGCTTTATGGCAAGGAAAATTGCATTAATTTGCTTTTCTTTTCATTCTTTTCTCTTCCACTATAAATAGGAGAAAAAAACCCATCAAAAAACATCAGGGAATATGATGGCATCTGGGCACACAAGATGGATGGTAAATAAACTTGCATTACCTAGAGTAAACTTGATATCTGTCACCCCAGAGAAATACAAAGGAAAAAGGAGGCCAGAGGATGAAAATGCATCTACAGTTGTCACTTGGGGTCCATGAATAAGAAATGTCTTTTTTATACATATAAAAGTCATGTTGCTTACTGATTCCCCCTTAAAAATCACATTTATGCATGCAATAAGGATTCAGATACCTTTTTCTAGGATATTCCATTAACTAATTTAAATTTCATTTTGAAATATCCCCTAATTTTTCTGAGCAGTTTATGTACCGGTATATTTAGTTCAGAACAGGCAACAAAGATGGTACTCCCTGTAACAACTTGAAAGAAAGAAAAATACTGTAATAATCCCGATAGAGCAATTTCTGGAACAATAGAAATGCTGTATAGTTAACACAAGGGCCTGTTAGCTTATATTACAATTACAGTGGTGGTGTTAGGGTTCCTACCTTCGCTCGGATCGTTCGGCTGTCCTCGCCGGTCGCCATTACAGAGCTATCGGTGAGGCAGC
>JAUZSU010000871.1:4391-17033 GCA_034780255.1 Parotocinclus maculicauda
AAGAAAACACACACACACACCCACACACACACACACACACACACACACACACACACACACACGCGCTTACACTCACTTTGCGTCTGTGCTTGTGCGCTTTAGATCCTCGATCCTGCCGCCGCTCACTGAAGGGAAGGAAGGAGAGCCGCGTCCATGAGAGCCGCTGTCTGATCCACACACTCCCCATTCACCCACACACACACACACACACACACACACTGCCGTCGATGAGGCAGCAGCAGGAGCAGCAGATCATGGCGGATGGCCCCCGGTGCAAGCGACGAAAGCAAGCCAACCCGAGGAGGAAAAACGGTAAGAGAAAGCTGGACGCACGTGAAGAAATACAACACAAAAATAATTAAACAAAGCATAAAAGTTGTGTTGGTGGCGCGCGGATTTGGACCAAAAAGCGCTCCGGCCTGCGTTAGTGCGTGCGCCTTTTTATTTTGCGCTTTTTTTTTTTTACCATTTTTGTTTTGGCTTAAAAGTGTAGTGACAAACCTTGTTTTGTGGCCGCGCGTTGCTGAAAGTTGTTGCACATTCAGGTTGGGAGTGTTAGAAAGGCGGAAAGTTTTGGCACACGCGCCTCTCGCGCTCGCTTTATTTCCCATTAGACAAAAAAAATCCCGTTATTCGCGCCACAGCGCGCGCCAAGAGGTTGATGCGCTTTAAATATTGTTCTCATAAAGTGCAGGGTTTGTTTGTTGACTTGTTTACTGGAGTGGATCACGCAGAATTTGCTCTATAGGTTAAACACGATGTGGTTCGCTCTGGAAGGAGATTGTTTGCGTAAATTAGTTGCTGTCAGCCAGGTTGTGTTACGGTTAAACCCGCGTGCGCAGTTGTTTCATTGTGTTAATGTTTCTGCTACTTAGTTTGGAATGCGGGTCATTTGTCGGGCGTTGTGTTACCAGTTGCACTGACACGAGCTGGAGGTCGATTTATGTGCAAAATGCAGATCTGTTGATTTGTCCTCTTTCTGTTGCGCAAGAGCGTGTGTGTCTGTGTGTGTGTGTGTTTAGTTCTACCTGAAGTGTGTGGGTGTGTGTGTGTTAAATTTCACCTGAAGTGTGTGGGTGTGTGTGAAGGCAGCTTCTAATGAATCCACAATATTAATCATATTGCAAGCTCGATAATCTAATAAGCTATAATATCACGATACCAATCAACATATATTGTGATATATTGAGCCAGCCCTTCCATAGAGGTCTAACCTGTCATATTGTGCCCTGTCATGGGTCTGCTGCCTTCGCTTTCGTCCTGTACCACTCCTCAAAACTCTGCATGGATCCTGTAAAACGAAAGACAACTCGGGGACCCCGTCCCCGCTCTGCAGCAGCTGCTATCCTGACTGTGGCCTTTTGCCCCCAGATGATGCACGATAAACCAACAGGCTCTGTGTGTGTGTGTGTGTGTGTGTGTGGAAATGTCACGGAGATGGCACCTCTTTCTGGAGTGGAAGAAAAGCTTTTTTGTGTAAACAAGTCACCGTGACAGCGTGCGCGTCGAGGGCCGACCTCGCTTTCCGCAGAGTTCCTGAGCGGGTTTACTTTCGCACACACTCTCATTTTTCGGGCAGAACAGACACTCCGAGGCTTCCCGATGGAAGTCATCATCCTGAGAGCGAACGGAGCGCAGTAAAATCCCGGCGCTGAATTAACACAAACAGGTTTACGAGGCCAAGTCCAGCTGGACACAAATAAACACCGTATGAGTTAATTCAACAGTGTTCAACTCGAGGGCTTTTTTTCTAATCTGGAATGCTGGCAAGATCTTCCTTGCAAGTGGTGTGTTTTTTGTGCGTTTGCCCGGAACTCTACACAAAGGTGGAAAAATGGATGTTTCAAGCTAGGGCAGGAATGAAATATTTAGCTCATCGTGTACTGGGGTGACTGGGACGAGAGTTGTAGCTGGTTGTGTCTGGGTTTGGTACACCTGCTCTACCTGTGCATGGGACAGGCATTTAGAATTGGGAGTGTAAGTCGTGAAGAACCTTGTAGGTGCATTCAGGTTTGCTTAAACTTTCCCAGATGAGTTGGAGGATCTCACAAATACAGAGCTTACGTACAATAGTATGTGGACTGTAGTTACTGAACGGTTATTACCATGTTATATAATAATCCAGGTGTATGAAGGGTGAAGTTGATCAGATTTTTCCTTCAAGCTTTTTCTACTTGCATCCCTCTCCCTCTCTCTCTCTCTCTCTCTCTTTTTCTCTCTCTCTCTCACTCTCTCTCTCTCACTCTCTGTCTTTCTGCATCTCTTGACCTCTGTGTATGTCTGTCTGTCCGTCTGCGCATCAGCACAGGGTCAGGACTCTGGAATCTGATCGCAGCTGCCATACAAGCCTCTCTCTCTCCAGCTGCTGCGGCAACAGCCAGCTGTGGACCTTCACTCACTTTACTTTATATATGTGTGTGTTTATTAATCCGAAAGCCTTGCGAGGAGATTTGTTTACCAGGCAGCCGCACTCTCCGTCCCAGGGAGCCCCTTTTTACGCCGACGGTGCCTCGGCTTCCTCCCGTACGTCAGGCTTTGTACTCGCGAACTTGTCCTACGGTGTGCGCCGCGGCTGCCGTTTCCTGTAACACAAAGCCCTATTCATTTTCAATCATCAGTATCCCATTCAACAGCAGATGCTCCCGCTAGGATGTATCGATTATATAATTTTAGTTCGAGGGAAAACAATCCCGTCTCTCCATCACATGAGGAGGAGTAATGCACACGCACAAGCTGGGAATTCGAGCAAATTCAGCCTGGTTTGGTGAATCAGGGTGGCGTGGGGCAGCAGGGGGGTGTTTAATCTTTACCCCCGGACCTTCTTTCAGCCTCAACAATGGTTCACCCTCCCAGTCCAAACAGTCTATTGTGCTCTTTAAGGTGCTCTCTGAGTGCTGCCAGCCCGCCGTGCGTCCCCCTCCCTTCGCAGGTCGTACGGCATGGGCGCACACACACACACCCAGGCGAATGTCAGAGCCAATTTACCTCGAAGACGTACCCCGATGCAGATGGATCGGCTCAGGAAATGCCCCATACTCAGTCGGTCTCGCTCCATGTTTAGAGACAGATTATTTTGTGTAAGCGAGTGAAATAATTACAGACGGGCCAGGGACGAATAATCTCGGCACAGAAGGGCACAGGAGGCAGGATGCCTGCTCTGCTCTGCTCTGCTCTGCTCTGCTCTGCGATGTCATAACACGACACCCGGGTCAGAACGCTTCATACCGACCCACAGAACAGGATTTAAAAACAAACGCTTGTCAACTTTGTTTTTCTTCCCTTTTCCCTTTCTAGGCGGCTGAATTTATTTTCGCTGTCTTGCAAAATCTAAAATGGATTTGATTTAATAAGGATTTGATCGGCTCATTCGGGATATATTTAAATGTTTTGTTAGGTTTGTGTGCACAAGTGAAAGAAAATTGTCCCTTTTTAAAAATAAATTACTTAGATAAAAAAAATTTAAACTAGAATATAAAGGGGTGGGGGGACTAGACGCAGTGCCGGTCATAGGTTGAATTATTTTGGTTTAAAATCACGTTATTATTGGTATATTTAAGGATCTCATTAATGATTCTAAATGATAATAATACAACACAAATTATTCTGACTGGAGGTTTGGTTTTAATTAAATTATTGATTAAGATTCATCTCTGTGTGCCCTCGATAGGACTAAGTAAATTATTTTGGTAAGGCAGAATTACGTGAGGTGTGTGTGTGTGTGTGTGTGTGTGTGTGCTGTCAATCTTAACAGTATATTTAGTACCATCCTAATGATATGTACCTACAGCAATTAATTTGCTTTTAACTGACAATGCTTTTAATTTAATTCATTTATATACAGAGTCTGTATTTAAATATGATCCTCTACATATATTGTAGCGTGTGTGTGTGTGTGAGTTTGGGGGGGGGTTGATATTGGACACAGAGCGGGCAGTGTCAGCTGGCCCTGGACTCGGCGCTGCACGGAATGCCTTAGGTATGATTTCACTTTCACTCACATCAGTCGCGACCCCAATGCCTTTCATATCTGATCCGGCGCGTCTCTGCCGGTAAACATCCCCTTAGGGTTGGAACAAAGAAAAACAGCCTCTTCTACTTTTTTAATCATGATGCGGCCTCTCAGCGCCCGTGCCCGAATATATATGCAACCTCCGAAAGGGCCCGCGTGAAAAGCGGGAACTGGAAAGAAAAAGGAAAGAAAAAAAAAACAGGACCGAGAGGGTGGGCGGCGAGAGCCAAATAACTTAGGTGTTTGTGCGTGTTTGCGGGGCCTCCCCTGGTTACGAGCCTTATATAGGCCTTACTTTACACAGGGTGCACCCCCACACGGGCACGCCGATAGTGTTACAAGATGCCATGCCTCGACTATTCATGGCCACTCGCTTTCAGAAAACACTTGTCTGCGCGCGTTACTACACGTCTGCGCGACTCTAGGTGACAGGTGACAGCCCGAGGTGTCGCTTCGTACTAATAGGTCTTTTGAGCGTCCGTCCCATTTCTCACCTGGGACAAAAAGTGGGACACTGCGACTTTAAGCGCATCATGTGATGCAAATTCCTGCTTTTTTCCTCTTCTCTCCTCCTTTAGAAGTTTTTTTTCTAGGAACAGGGATTAGCATCACACCTACCCCCCTCACAATTGGCAGGATTTTCGCCGGCTTTAGTTCAGCAAACACCTTCGGACATGGAGAGAGTGAAAGAAAGTGTTTGCTGAAGGAGCCTTTGTTAGAGGTACAAGGCTGACTGCTTTACAAGGTAGTCTGATATTAACTAACACACACACACACACACACACACATGCAAACTGCTTAACCGAGTGGGCGACTAAAAAGGGGATTGAGGGCTTTCACTGTCACTCAAACGCCCTACAATGCCTAAAAAAGGTAATCCGTACCTTTCAGGGTGATAAACACCAGTCTCGGCGTAGGCATCCTCGGAATTACCTTCAGTCTGCAGCTTTTAGCTTGGACAGATTGGACCTTAAGGACCACTGTTACCCCTTTGAGGGCGATCTTGCAACTGTATTGTAGAGCGCTTTGTTTTTCTCTTCACTCCACAACGTAACAGGATCAGAGAGCTTTATAGATTTTGTCGTATTTTGTCTATATGTACATCGATGCGAGAGAAGCATGGAGGACAGACGAAAGCTTTTTGGTGGCTTAGGAATATCCGGTTCTTGATTTCACCATGAATCCTGTTCCTCAAGCCAAGCATCAGTCCTCCATTCAGATTCTATCATCTGTCTTCCTCAGTAAAGGTGGACTCATAGCTGCAGTCATGTGATCTTACCAGACCCAAGGTCCCAATCTTAAAATGTGTATAGATGGCAGAGTCTCCGTTCAAATATCCTGAGAAATACTGATATATGGCCATTAGAACATTGTTAAAACAATGGCATATCTGATCTAATGGTGGCCTCAGACTTTTGCATAGTACTCTGTACGCCTACACCGGATATATTAAAGTGAAAGTTAAGTTCCATTCATTCATGTAATGGCAAATTCTCATTGGCCCTCAAAACTTGCCTTCCAACGTCATGCATCCAAATATAGTAAAGATATGCATGAATTCATTTGGTCCAGACAGCCAATCCACTGATGGTATGCAAATCTGAAGTTTAAAAAGTCATAACTTGGTCAATTTTCATGCGATTCTACAGAATCCACAGAACGTATGACATAGAGTTCTTCAAGTATCTGTAGTTCTGTAATCGAACACCAGTCTCATCAGATTATTATCTGTCTTATTAGAATTATTTCTGCTCTTATAGACTTATAGTGTAGAATTCAGTCCTTGCTTTGGATCTATAAGACAAAGAATCCAAGTTTCCTCGTCCTGTGAGAGTTTTATTTCAGAAGTGGAGCATCTGAGCTGTTTAGGAATCCCTTTCCAATAGACACTTGAAGATGAAGATGAAGAGGCCAGGAAGAACCGATACTTGTCATATGAGGTGTGTGTGGTCATGAGAGTGGTACTTTAAACATTCAGTTAGGCTGGTGAATAAGTGAGTGTCGGACAGGAAGTGACAGGTGTGTATGCGAGCTCGCTGGCTTCTGTCTCTCAGTCGCCCGGCTCTTAAGACTTGACAGTTCATATCAGCTTTCCCCTACAGTGAACCACGGCACTCGCTTAAGAGTCAGCCCCCGCTCCCAGCGCCGGACACGTGTCAGGTTTGCAAAAACGGCAAATTGAAACGTCACTGGACTGGCAAATAATTGCACGCGTTTCGGCACTTTCATTTACGTGCTAAGCCACCATGTTTTATGCATTCGGCTAAAAAAAAAGTGCATTTCGAAATCTCACGCCTCATTTCAGTTTCTCAGCGGCGGAAAAACCAGGAAACTTGCGGGACGTTCGGTCTACTCAGCACGGCCGTTCAGCCATTATACAGTAATGTCTTGCTTTGGATTGTAATAAGGAAAAAAATTCTCAAGTGTCAGCTTTCCCATTTGCGGGGAAGGCTGGTGCATGACAGCTCCTCTGTGTTCTCCTCAGGTGTAAAAACACTGGAGTCTTTAATTCGTATGCGCAGAGGTGTTTCGCAGGTTTGTGATGTATAAATTAGCATTAACACGGGATCATTCTGATCCGATGGTCATGTTTTGCTGGGTAGGCTCGCTCGGCGACAGCTGACAACACCGCTTTGCTGATGAGTGAGTGAGAGACGGAGCGAGAGCAGGTGTAGGTAGGAGATAGAGCCTGTTGTCTTTGAAAAGCACGACTGTAGGTGCGCTCGTTTGCCAGGTGAGCCTGGATTGGATTGCGTCGTATTGTACAGCACAAAAGATACAAACAAATAGAATCACGTGACCCATGATAAGAAACTAAACGTCTAGTAGGGAAAGTGCTTGAAGGCTCGAGCAGAGCTTTTAGGGGCTTACTTTCAGCGCTCGCTCGGATCAGGTGCCTTTTGGTACTAATTGCCGCTCTGAACGGCGAAAAATTCGATTCCGTGTGCGCTAAGCTGCTTTCCCTGCTTCTCTCCCTCCCTCTTGCACCACATGTGCAAAGATGTCACCCGTATTTAAAAAAATGGTGTTGAAAGCACTTCTCAGTTTGATCTGCTGAAGTCGTCAAGCACATTTTAACAAGTCCAGAACACACACACACACACACACACACACACACAGCGCGTACCGTGATGTGTGTTTGATTGTCGAGTTGAGTAATACTTCTGGCAAGGTCACCCAGAACAATCAATAACAGATCGCCAGATTACGCTTCATAACCACAACGTTCTGGGGCTCGACTTTGCCGCGTAGAGTCCATGCCCAAAATATAAACATCAACTTTTTTTGTGTTACTGTAGTTTGGCTGAGATCTCTGATAGACACATTATTTAGCTCGGCTCAGACGTTCTGCCTAAAAGTGTTTCGCTTCTTTAGTTCTGTGTCAGAGCTACCAGCTAACAGTATCAGCTGCTAAGGAGAAGCTAACGTCCTCAAGCATGGTTTGAAATGTTCCAGGTTGTGTTATGTGTTTATTATTGCCATCTATTCTTTCAAACTTGAACACTTTTCTAAAAACACTTTACACTTTACAGTTACAGTCTACATGATGCTAGGCTGGAAGCTTCTTGTTAGCTGACTTAGCCTGTAGCTCCTGTAGCACTAAGCATTTGTTCATGCTTGCCAATCTGTAGCATGACTCAGATTCTGTGGAAAGGTTTTACTGATTAAGGTTTAGTTTAAAGACAGGATTAGTTCTTCAATCCTTTAGGTTTCTTCTGATAAAAAGACTGAATGAATAAACTTAAATAACTTAGCTACTGAGTGAGCCGAGGCGTTGACCTAGACAGCGCGGGACGTTTCCGTCCTCTAATGCAAACGGCGGAGGAAATTGAAAAAGTTGTGTTACTCTGTGCTTAACCTTAGGTAAGGAGAAAAAAACAGACTCAAAACTCACATATGCCCTTTCCACTTTCGGCTGTGTTTTGTCCTCGTACGTCTCGGTAATAGGTTGTGACTACAGACGAATTTGCGTGTTGTCACCCTGCCACATCACGCCGCTGTCACGCACAAATGTCAAACAAACACCTCCTCAGGTAGCGCTGGCCTAATCACACCGACAGCCCGTCCTTAGCCTTTCCCAGACACATACACAAGATTAAAGCCCGGGAGCTGCTGTTCACAGCCAATACCTGTGTGTTTAGTGTGTGTGTTTTCCTTTAGTCCTTTAGCATGACCTCATCCCTGTCCTAGCAGAGATGCTCTGTGGTATCACTGAGAATAATTTCAGCACCTTGTTATTCTTTGTATGTAGCTACAGTAAATCAGACGACCCATCAAACCAGACTGTGTGCCATCTTAATAATGACGCATCACAAATATCGTATTCTAAAGAACACCTTTTAGTATTAAACTCGATATTTATCACTAAAGTCACTTAATTCTTTATTGGCCACTAATGCAGCACCAATGGATAAAGGGAAATTTTTGGTACGTGCCCAGCCAAGACTGGCACCCATACTAACTAATAATACTTTTTGCTTGCTGGTTAGACTCAGGACGTTGTACTAATCAAATACTAAGAGTACTAGTATACTGCTCACAAAAAATAGGGGAAATTTTATTCAGAGGTATTTCCTTTTGTAATATTCCCTAATTTTGGGAGCAGTATATATTGACCCGTGATGCTACATATATTTTAATTAATCTTACTTCTGACACCGGTTTATTTTGTACCAAAGGAGACTTTGTGCACTAACCTTTTTTTCTAGTCACCACAATGTTAAACGGCTTAAAACAGAATAGTACAGGAACTCCTATGAATAATGTAGCTAATGAGGACTGTTAGAGCGGGATGATATTTTAAGTGATATAATCACAATGCAGTTCTCACAAAAATTAGGGGATATTTCATAATGGGATATTTCATTCTGAAATAGCACCTCATTTTTGGGTGCATACTATAGGGTGCCTTGGGCAGAATATTTTCCCGCTGTGCCAATGATCATATTCCTTAGTAATTTCCACAGCTGGATAAACCAGAGGACTTTTTTCCACGTCGAGTTTAACAATGCTGTTATGTTCACCCGTTTAAACTACAAAATGATCTCCTTGTTCATGTTTGCGCATTTTTTCACAACGAGAAACCAGAACTGGGACAGATGTGTCTTCCTTCTCACTTTGTTCTACATGGCAGGTGTTAGTCTTACATTTGCTCTGCCCTCTTTTTCTCCTGCGTCTCTGGCACTGATTGTTTCCTTTACCTTTGTAATTTCTTGCCACAACATCTAGCGAGCCACGGTAAACTGGCAATCACTGAATCTTAAATGTTATTACTGTTCATAATTAGTGCTGCCTCCTTGCCTCCTCTCTCTCTTTCTCTCTCTCTCTCTCTCTCTCTCTCTCTCTCTCTCTCTCGGCTCACAGCTGAAAAAAGGAGTATGTTGGAGTAATTAAAGTAATGAAATATTCATTTCTACCTTTTCCAGCCATGGCACAAATGAGGCAGGCGGTGTTAAAGTGTGCCACGCTTGCCGTTTTTATTGTAATGGCAGCCAGGCTTGTCTGCAATTAGCTCAGTCGCTCTGACAGCTCAGCTTTGCTGTGAGAGCAGACCCCGACCATCATGCACCACAACCCCGCTGTCTCTTTAACCTCACACGTGTGAACGGGAGTGTACGTGGAAGGGTAAGTGTGTGTTTTTGTCTCGGATGCAGAGGTTACCTTTTCCTGGCGGTGCAAAATCGACTTGACATAACTGTTCATCAGGCTGGGGAATCTCCCCCGAGGTATTTGCATCAAATCAGCGCAGTAGAGCTTCACAGTCGGAATTGGCAGGGCAAAACCTGACAGGAGAGAGAAAGAGACAGGAAGGGGGCGAGACAGAGAAATGAGAGACGAGACAGAATGTACAGGGGTAAAACGAGTGACAGTGAAGATGGTCTGGGAGCCAGGAAAACCTGGAGAGAGCCAGGTCACAAGGCTTGCATGCATAAGGTTATGAGGGGCGACAAGGCGCCGTGTCTTCTTCCGTTCTTCTCGTCTTTCCTCCTTTCGTGTCAATTTTATGTACTGAGATAAGTCTAACCATGTATGTGTTTTTTGGTTTGGTTGAGTGAGCCAGTGAGAGGTTCGGATTGGTCTGGGGTGTTGTGGGGGGCATTTGGGTGTGGTATTTGGGTCTACTTGCCCCTTTGGACTGAAGAGCCATGATGATCAAACGGTCTTCTGGAGCTGCTAGATCTTCTAGTCAGGCCAGTGGCAACAGAGGTTTGCCTCACTAGTTTCTAGGCTCCACCTTTTGGAGATTTTGTTAAACCATGCTCTCCACCACCATCATCATGAGTTCAGGGGTCGTATTCATAGAGCCCAAAACAGGACAGGACACCAATGGACCCTTGTAGAGAGTGGTTGACCTAAAGCATGTCTTTGTAATATGGGGCTAAATTGGAGTAGCTGGAGGAAACAGAAATGGAGAAAACATAAGAGAGTGGAACCAGGGATCTCTGGATCTCCACCATACAACCACTAGGGATTGCATATTCATCAAAATGAGCTTTTCTTAACAGGAATTCAGTGTATATCATTAGTGCCATTTCTGAGGGACTGATTGAGTGTTCAATCTAGAAAAAGTGTGGCTTTTAGAAAAAGTTGGAACACGTCATAACAGTACGAACGTACTCGAGAGCCCAGAAAGAGAAGCTTTCTCCTTTCCTTTCCCCTATAATATGCCGAGCTTAAACTTTCAGGGCTGCTCCAATTCTGTCTCTGGCATTCAACGAATTCATTGTAAACCATTTGAAATCCTTTAAAAGCAGAGTGGAGGCTAGAGAAGCTGCTTAGCTTAGGGTTTCATTAGCCAGCGCACGAACGGATTCTCTTCTTTCGGCTCTTTTCTTTCTGCAAAAACATAAGGTTTGGCTCCTAAATGTCTATTCTTCTACTTCCATACTTATTTTATTATTCTCTTATACTTCCTTTCCACACCACCATGCTAATGTATTAGACTGGCAGCAGTGGGTCAAAGTAAAGAAACGGTGGCGGAGTTTAGTTAAGCACACAACAAAGCGCTGCCGTCAGACCACTCTTGTGTCCGCCGCAGTCTGCTAGGATTTAATGCTCCGTTTGGCTCTCTGGGTAACGCCAACATTCACCCAGTCACTCGTCTTCCCGGTGCCTCCTGCTCTGCTCCTTCAGCCAGGCGAAAAGCAGATGAGCTACTGTCCAAAAAGTCTGTCCCGAGCCAACATATACAGGGGGGTTTGTTCAATTCACATTCAGAGGGGTCAAGACAGGACAGAAGATTTCCAGCCCAAGCTTTCAAACCATCATTTTATAGAATTTAGGAATAATAGACAGATTTAGTCAGGTCTCTTTGCCAGAGCTGGATCTGCTGAATCCCAGCGATGCGGCAATTATGGGGTTAACCAAATTAAACAATTTGCAAACAGATGAAGTCAGTCAGTCCATTTTCCCCAAAACAATTACAAAATTAAAGTAGATAAACACGGTTCCCTGTCACTATTTATGCAATCAACATAACAAAGAAACAAAACAATTTAATGCAGAAAAAACCCACTCGGTCCTTCATCTGCATTATAATTACTTCTTTTTCACATCTACATGCCGGTTAATTAAAATTGTGATTAAATGTGTCTGTGCCGCCTAAGATGTCTTCCCCTAAACAGGTGGTATGGAATTTAAAAGTAAAGCGAGGGAGAGAGGAACGTAATTAGCATTGGAAATGGAGAAATTGCCTGCAAGAATCGGTGTTAATTTCAGTCTGATGGGGTAATTTATAAAATGCGCCACTGCCGAGGCTCTGAGAACGCGCGATTACCATCCGGATGCCGTGCCACCTTTTTCCTCAGCAGGCACGCACAAAGTGTTTGCAAAATACTAGTGCTGCTCACTTGGACTCACAATGCCAAGCGTACCCTTTTTAAAGTCCTTGTTAGGACCCGAAACACAAAATCCTGCTTTGTGGCATCGATGGGAGTAACATAATCAAATTTCAGAGATGATATAATGAGATTAGAACCTGCATGACTTCCACTCGTGGTCTTGCTAGCATTTGGGCTGCTTCTGTTTGCTCGAAACCTTCTGTGTTATGTGCATGGTGTGGAAATGAATGACATTTTGTGTGTGTGTGTGTGTGTGTGTGTGTTGTGAAAGATACTCATTACCTAAACATGGTTTTGAAAGTACTGGTTTGTTGACTGTTTTATTCTGCACCATTTATCCCTCAGCAAAATACAGGCATCAGACAAAACGTCTGAGTTTTACTTTAATTGTTATCCTTTATTATCTGTTATTGTTATACATTAAAGTTGTGAGTCTGACGCTCTGGATAAGGATTGGGCTTGAATTGGAGTTACAGGAAAGGTTGAGTTAGGGTTGGATTAGGGTTTGGTTAGGGTTAATGCTGGATTAGTGAGGTTTGGGGTTGGATTAGTGTTTGGGTTATGTTGGATGTTGGATTAGGTTCTGGTTGGGAAGTGTTGAATTAGAGGTAGAGCTAGGGTTATGTTAGTGTTGAATTAGGGTTATGTTAGTGCTGAATTAGGGTTATGTTAGTGTTGAATTAGGGTTATGTTAGTGTTGAATTAGGGTAATGTTAGTGTTAAAGTAGGGTTATGTTAGTGTTGAATTAGGGTTATGTTAGTGTTGAATTAGGGTAATGTTAGTGTTGAATT
>JAUZSU010000871.1:32968-49752 GCA_034780255.1 Parotocinclus maculicauda
TCTGAGGTTTTTGTGTGTATTTGGTTAGTTACAGCAATTACGGCCAGTAAGTGACAGCCAAAAGCACGCGAGAGAGAGAGAGAGAAAGAGAGAGAGAGAGAGAGAGAGAGAGAGAGCAGACTGCTTCCCTGTGCAAGACTCCTCTGTCGAACATCTGCTGAGAGATTTGCATATTAATTAACCCATATTAACTCTAATTATTCTGGGAAATTATCAAATAAATTAAATTTTCTAATTTTAACCTTTCCTTTGCTTGACGGATGTCAGAGCAGGAGGAAACCCGTAAAAATCAGCACTCACCTGGGCAACCATTTCGCTCCATCGTTCTTTATTTTTGCAGAGAGTCTGTTGAGGGTTTTTTACGCTGCTGATCCTGAGGGCAGCCGAGAGAGCTTTTGTGTCTCTTTTTTTGGCTCCCGTGTCTAGCAGGTGGGGGAAGTTGGGCCAGGAGCATGTGCGTACGTGTGCGCGTGTGTGTGTGAGTGTGTACAGATGGCGGACTCAGGCAGGATGGCTGCAGGAGGAGAGCAGGGCCACCGAGCAAACCTCGGAGCTTTCTTTTTCCAGCCTGTTGCTCCGGCCTCAGCAAATAAACGGGACTTTAATTCAATTAGGGTCCGACTACCATGGCTGGCTGCCTCATGGTAGAAATTATTGAACATAACAACCCCCTTCCTGACACACATACACACACCAGGGATCAGAAACACTCCTGAGTTGGTTTGCTTTACACTTCATTGGGTTTTTCAGCATCCACTGGACTGCTTGTTTCTTTTTCGCTCTTTAGTTCACTCCTGGCCGCTGTCCCTTTTTTTTCTCCTCCTGATTTTATTGTAGTTGGATAGTTTTATTACGTTGTGAAGAAAATATCTTCAACACATTTAGTGCAACCTAACCCAATTACACATGCTTTGTTAGACATTTTACAGTAAATAATAAATAAATAAACAAATTAAAATGAACAATGTTTTATTGTATTTATGTATATTTATATTTTATGGTTTTTATTGACTGATATTATAATTTGCAGCCATTTAAATTATTACATGAAAAAAAAACTTTTTAAGCAAGTTTAAGTGTACTCTGTACTTTGTTTGTTTGGTTATTTTTAAAAATTAATACATTTAAGCTTACAAGACGAGTGAATATAAAAGGTTTTGTAATGGTCAAATTCAATAATGATATATGTAACATAAATATATTGCATTTAAACATTTTGTTTAATTATTATTTTGTGAAGAATTGTATTAATATATTAGAATTTTTCATCAAACCTTTAACTTAAAAAAATAGTTTTTCCCGCTTTTTCTCCTTTTTTATTAATCTGTATTTTTTTCTGAGGACCTGGTTAAATCAAATAATAATATATGTAAAATAAATATATTGCGATGATAATAAAAAACTTAAATCATTTATTCTAAAAAAGAAATTGTTATTAAATTAAAAACAAAAAAAACAATATATATATATCAGAATTGAAAAACAATGTGTTGGTTTTCTCTCTAACATAATAACTTAGTAATAACTTTTCTTACTCTTTTTTTAATTCTGTTGCTTTTCCTTTATATGTGTTGCAAATATTAGTTGTTTTAAATTTAGATAGAAATAC
This sequence comes from Parotocinclus maculicauda, assembly GCA_034780255.1. NCBI lineage: Eukaryota > Metazoa > Chordata > Actinopteri > Siluriformes > Loricariidae > Parotocinclus > Parotocinclus maculicauda. Next base: position 34,578 of record JAUZSU010000871.1, read on the forward strand.
AAAAAAACTGACAAAATACATTAAAAATATAATAATATAAACTACAGCATATAGCGCTGTATCTCTCATAATCTCTGACAGGACATATTAAAAACAACAACAACAACAACAACAAAAGTGTATTTATTTGCAGATTTCACAAAACGTTCCCAAAAGATCTGCTGTCTCCATTCAGGCCTCTAAAAGCTTAAAGCATTACAGTTTACAGCTCATTGTTGTCTTGATTAGTGAATAGCCAGCACTGATGGCACCTTTGGTTTCTTGGCTTTTCTTTGAACACCCCCACCGTGGGCGACACATACTGTGAACCCCCCCCTTGAGCTACTTAGGTGATCTGCGTGCATGAGCCATGCAGGAGAGGGCATGGTTTTCCTCCAATAGGGTTACCGTTCTCACCTATTAACCTTGCTGACACACGGGGAGACCAGAGCAGATGCTCCTGCAGGCGTAACGTACAGAAATAGCTGCATCACTTTACTTCCCCACCTACTGATCCCTCGAAGCAGAGGCTGGAGCAGAGGAACAGATATTCCACAGATCCACTAGAGCTGGATGGATGTGCTGTGGGCGTTGGAGAGAAACAATGCCGCCAGGTTGGGTCGTTGGGATGGAGACACGTTCGGCTTGGGAGTCTAGGAGAGCGCTGTACAGGATGGAATGTTTGCACAGGGCCATTGATGAAGGTATGCCAGCCATTGTTTAGCTCTGCTCTTGGTTAAATAGCTATAATAATATAATACTGATATAAGCCGTAACATGTTGTTGGGTTAAAAATGCTGCATGGTGTTAATCCAAGCCGACTTTAAAGCCCAATAACAGTATAGTTTAAGCACTAAAATAAAGTATTCCATTCTTTTTTGTTGGTTGTTACGCATCCAGAAAGGCATCCCACAATCAATCAGCAAACCGTGTTAGATTTCATTTAGCTGTAGAATTTAATCAGCTCTGTTTAGCACAGTTTCAAAGTGGGCTAACTAAATCTTAGATGCTATGCTAGAACTGCATCTTAAATACGCGTACCAGGTCCTAGCATGGCTCTGACAAGCTAGCATACGTACTTACAGCAAGCTACAAAGTGTATTTGGGGAATAAAGGGGTAAGCTACAACTGGTGCACAGACATTAGCAGAGTCAAATTAGCATTAGCATGCAGGTATAATACATCCCCGTATTGTTTGTGTACTTCCATAAAGACAAAGACATTTTTAGACACATGTTTAGCTTAAATAAAAGCTAGCATCATGTGTTGTACTGTAGTTCTGGTCAGCAGAAATGAAAGTGCTGGGAAAGATTTGATTAGAAGTTTTAATTGGTGCTTTTAACACAGTGTTTTGGTCATGTCATGCATGCAGGTGACATAAATAAGTAAAGAAGTCTTAAAGTAGCCCTTAAAGTAGCATTTAGCAGAGTAGAAAGAGGATCCTGGAGAGCAGAGCTAATTCTTTGAAGACAAAATGAATGTGGAGAGATGTAGTGCTTTCAAATCATAAACGATTTTCTGCGAGCTCTCCTGCTATTTCCTGTTTTAGCTCTCTATATGTATGAGGATCCACGTTTGAGGTGTTAAACCTTTAGCCTCAGTACAGAACGCCGAGGCTCTCGCTGCTCCTCGAGGCGCTAGTCTCGATGATCAATACCGAAAGCACAATACACGTCGTTAGCGTCTGCCCTGTGTACTGTCTAACTGACAGGCCAATATGAGCGCCGCGAATGGGTTACGATGGGGAGCGCTAAGCCTAGCATTAACCAAGACTGGGGCAATTAAGGGTGTCATTTTAATTATCTGTAGCATTCAAGTGAGAGATGTTCCTTTTATTTACCCGGGATCAAAAGCTAGGAGAGAAAAAGCGGGCAGACGTAACAGGTAGCATCAGACGCAGAATGGCAGGCGTAATTGCCTTTGTTGCGCCTGACACTCGGACGAGGCAGAACCAAATAGAGCTTGTCATCTGAGGAGAACTTAGCCGAGAAGTAAACATTATCTTTTCTTTGTCTCTCAACGCTCGCAACACAAAAGATTGATTAGCGGAGAGGTGAGGAACAGAAATAATGGCAGCGGTGACATTAGCAGGTTGGAATTATTGCGTTGAAGTGCACAATGCCAGCCAAGGAATGGCTGTCTGTCAGAGATGCCATTTAAACAATACGCACACACACGAGTATTTTTCTTCTCTCTTCTTCTTCTTGTCTGAATTAGCAAAGTTCTGCCCTCCCCCGCCGTTATTGTTCCGTCTTTTCAACCCGTCCAACAGTGAGCACCGAGCGGTTGGCAGGTTTTAACTTCTGCTCAATATGACATCTCTCTCGTTCTTTACACAATGCCATCTTCCCCTTATGACTCACTGGCTAACAAAAACACTAGTTTGTGGAGCTCTGCGGAGTTCAGCTAACTCGAGTTCCCAGAAGGCTTCTGCCGTATCTCTGTCACAATGTTTACCTTCATTCAACAAGTGTGTCTTAAGAAGCAAATAGGTGATACTGGTCTAATTGGAATCATGTACATGCTAATGATCCCATCGTTATCTGAATGAGTTCAGAACATACCTGATGGGATGGATCAAAGTATTCTAATGTCACGTAGATTTAGGGTGTAATCAGGTACGTCAATCTTGGGTACAAGATTCGTTTCTAACCCAACCCCAACCTAACCATTTTGCCAGCGGATGCCAGTAATATATTGACACACGTGGTTGCGGTCGCCTCAAGTTTCAAACTTGATTGAAAATGACTGAATGGCCAGAAAACTCATCCTTTTTCAGGGTTTTTGGAGTGTGTTTGAAAATGGACCTGTATTACCAAATCGGCAGCCGGTTCAGACCAATAAGGGTACGTACGAGTTAGGGGTAAGGATAAGGGTTGGGAGGAACCTAGGAACTGCTTTTTCCCCGCTAACTTCTAGACCATTTGCAAAGTTAAACATGGGAACTGAATCTACACACGGGTGGGACGGCTCCCTTGACGGATGGATGTCTGGCTTTGCACTCTGACTTTGCTTCATCTCCACCCTGTAATTGCTCCTTATTAATCTTCCCCCTCTCCCTTTTCTCTTGCCTTTCCAAAATATTGAACCCAGACCCTGTTGCCCTGTTGTTCATGAGTCATTCGGGGCTCCAGCCAGCCCACTGAAACTTTACTGTGTGTGTGTGTGTGTGTGTGTGTGTTCAGAGCGGGTTGAAAGAAAGCTTTTTAAACCTGTCCAGCCTTAGATAATTTCATTCAGCCATCTCCTGGCTGGCAGCTCTTTTATTTTTTTTATTTGAGGGGGGGGGCTTTGGACGGGGGGTGGAGCGCACCGTGGGCTTCCCAGGCCTCCCGTTCCTTTGTATCGCACCCTAACCTCAGAAAAGACTCACAAAGCCGGTGAAACACAGCCTGTCCGCCCGCCGGATGGCCAAGAAAGAGTTAAACCGTAGGCGCGTTGGGGCGTGGGCAAAAGAAACACATTATCAATCGCGCCAAAGGTATATCTGGACCACACATCGAGTTTTCAATGTCTCACTTTCCCTTCTGCGTCTATTTCATTCTCTTCGCCCTTCACCCCCTCATTCTTTGTCTTTGTTCTTTTTTTCTTGGCCCCCCTCTCTATGACTGAGGGCATTACCCAGTCTGAACTTGCCTAAACCCTTGTGGTCACACCTCTTGAAAAGGTTTTGTTTCCTCCATCAATTGGTATTCAGCCCAGGTCAGCGGATGCCTCTGGCCCCGGCTCCGTCGCCGTTTTCATTTTAATTTGCACCTGTTGTGCAGTTGTTCGGAAAAGGCAAGTGCAGGCCGGCGGATTAGCCAAAGATCATGTTATGAACAGATATGCGCGGTGTAATCTTTTCTGTCCACAGGGAACGCTAAGAAAGGCTTTGCTCCCCCCCCCCCCCCTTCCGTCTTTAACATCTTTGAGCTTTTTTCAGCTGGTCGACGTGTCACACGGACGAAAAGTCAAATCTGAAGAAAGTTAGCGACATAATTATTTGCCCTTTGAGGCCATGCTTTGGCTGGCAGGCTCATGCTTTCTGCAGTTCTAAAACTGATTTAGTGAGAACTCAGCAGAGACTCAGAAACTCTTTCTGTTCTTTCATTGTTCTGGCATTTTTTTTCCTTTGTTGGTTCCCATGATGTCATCACTCCATGGTTGATTGTGCTCCAAAGGCGACGCCATGCTCTGCCTTCTTTCTCTGGAAAATACCTGGTTCTCGTCGTGGTTTTATTCCTGGCTTAAAACATTAGTTTTATTTGTCAGTTATCACAGTATCGTATTCATTGTGTTAGTTACACAAAGGCAAGTGAATTGCTTAGAACTACACGGAGATGTAAAAGTGCTTCATGTGGACTGCCATGTTTTTTTTTTATATTGAAAGCAATTCGATTTGTTTTGAAAACTTTTATAGTATTAAAAACTTTTTCTCCGTTAGTTAGAACTTTTATTACTTTTGAAGTAAAAAAGTTTGTCAGCCTCTGAATGCATTGTCACATATTTAAGTGTTTTTGATTTTTTTTTTCGTTCTTTAAAGCCAAAAGAAAAAACTGTCCGTTTGCTCATTTGTATAAAGAAAAGCCAAATAAAGCAGGTTTTTATTTTTATTATTATTATTATTATCATTATTATTATTATTATTATTATTATTATTATACATTTTTACATATAATACATTTTTTATAATATATTATTATTATTATCAATAGTATTATCACTATTATTTTTATTATTACTTTCCTGTTTTTACTGGTTTTTTATTTGATTTATTTATATGTTAATGAATTATGTATTAATCATCACTTCAAATTATTATGATTATATTTAATCTCTATTAAACTTTTATATTATATTTTAGTCATATTTAAATGTAATGTCTATATAAATTATTTTTAATATTGCCATTTTTGTTGTTAATATTGTCATTTTATTTATATATACATATATATTAATATTTCTATATTAATTACTATCTATAACTTTAAAAAAGGATGCCGGGGCATCACATGGTCCCGAATACATGATGACCTAAACATTGCCAGTGAGGATTTGAATATAGCATAAGAATATACATTCATTTGTTTTGTTTTTTCTATAAGAGCTGTATTTTACATTTTCGATGCCACCTGCACCTATTTGTGCGTATTTTTTGTCTCTTGACTCTCAGGACGGTCATGTGTCAGTCACTCTGACACCACTGACAAGCCTTTTCATACATAAGTGTATATTCTGAGATTTTTCCAGAGATTTCTATAGGGTGGAAGCTCATGGTAAAAGCTGATAAAAAGGAAAAAAGATTCACCTGGAAACCAAAGAAATCCAGCCAGTTAGACAACGCAGTCCCATTTCTAACTCTGAGTATGAATTAGTGATGGTAGGATTTAAGTATATTTCTATTCTGATGCTAGAAGTTGCAAATATCCAAATATCTAAAGCATGTGGAATGTGAAGTGCGACGAGCATGTGTGTTAAAGCTATGAAAGGTGCAGCCCTTTGGAAAGCTATTTTGGACAAGGAGGTAGCAGCTGGCTGCTCACACTGATGCTACAAACACACAGACACAACCGTCTAATACTGTCACACAGCATAGTTAAACACGTCTGTCCATTCACAAGGGATTAAAATAATTCAACCTTCAATTTGTTTCCAATGCAAAGGTATGCAAGGCCTTCACAAACACCGGGCAAATACTACACGTGCAACGCGATATTCCATATAATACCATAATTATGGCAAGGAATTTGTTCTACAGATTTCTGGGAGTATTTTGTGTTGTAAAGCTTACAAATCAAGCAGCTGTTTCTGAGTTACAAAGGATTGTTGGATATGGATTGTTTTTTTTTAGTTTTACAATGTGTATAACTTGTCATTGCTTTAGTATTGAATAACAAAATTAATAGTTATGCACTAATAATTATAATAATAATCCTTTAATGTTTTTTGAAGTAATAATCGATATAGAAATATTAATATCTAAAAAACTGACAAATAAAATAACAATATTAGCAACAAATAACAGCAGTATTAAAAAGTAATAATTCATATAGACATTGCTTTTAAATATTAATCATATTTTACATAAATTATAATTTATATACACATATATATACATATACACATATATATCTGTAGTTATAATTAATATATAATTAATAATAATTCATTAATATAAAATAAAAAAAGTAATCAAAAACAGCAAAATAATAATAAAAATAATAGTGATAATACTACTGATTATAATGATAAAGTAATATAAAAATGTGTAACATGTAAAAATATATAAGAATCAAAAATAACAATAATATTTATAATAATAATAATAATAATAATAATAATAATAATAATAATAATAATAATAATAAATAAATAAATAAATAATCCAAAACGGCTTTTCCTGGTCAGCATGGTCTTAGTAGAGGGTCTAGATCCCCCAACCACTGTGTAAAGGCAGAGGTACACCCTAGACAGGATGTCAGTCCATCACATGGTTCCAAAAATGCACAACATGACCTAAGTGTTGTGTCTTATTAAACGTTTTAAACATAGTGATCAGCATTACTCCACCATTCAATTTCAGTTGTAAAAGCTCATTTTGTTTTTGATCAGTCACAGTTTGTGTAACGAACCTTGTGAATGTGTGTGTTTGCGTTTCAGCACTGAACTATGAGAACGTGGTAGAGACCGGATCAGAGACAGAAGAAGAAGACAAGCTGATGGTGTCAGAGGAAGACGGCCTGCTGAACGGGGTGGCGAGTCCGGCCAGCCTGGCCAATCACGAGCCGGTGACGCCGTTGTCTCCGCGGCTGGGGCACACCCTGATGACGAAGGTGGAGGATGAGGAGGATGAGATGAGGGACAGTGGCGTGGAGCACGTGTGGCACGAGAACGACATGCTGAGAGGTTCAGTCGATGGTACCGGTAAGTCCACAACCAATACACATAGAAACTATAACAGAAATGCTCAATAGGACAGTGGACTTGTGGAGGTCTGGGTCATAAAAACATGAGTCGGAAGTTTAAGGCCAGTGGATGAACAAGTTGAACAGCCAAGATACTTAGAACCCAAGCAGAAGGTCATGTCCCAACAGGAGCACCTTGGTGGTGCTGGGACTTCAATCAGAAACCGGCCCAAGTGTTGATACTGTGATGCACCCCTGACCACGAAAACAATCGCCTAGGTTGAGGGCAAGTCTGGGAACTTGGAGAAGATGTAAATTTGCTGGAGAGGCAAAACAGTGACATAATGAAACAGAAAACCGGGACGGTGAATGAGAATGGTTTCCCAGAGAAAAGGAGGTAATCTTGTTTAATTGGTAATACACTAGTGCTCAAAGATGAGACTCTGAAAGTTCGTAATCCACCTCAGGCAAGGTGTGGTGGTCTGTTATCTCCCCAACTTAAGGACAAGGCCACGGAAGAGCCAGGCGGGTACATAATTTTATCAGTAATACTGACTTCCCATTACTTGACACTAAACTTAAGTTGATTCTGGAGGCTCTTGTTGGTTTTCTGCCTCTCCAGGACCTTCTGAGTAACTTGAGTCACGAGGGCTGAGTCTGTGGTAGCTCACGATCAAAGGTGCCACCATAGATGCACAGAGATAACCAATCTCCATCCTGCTCAGGGGTCCTTAAAGACGACCGATCTCTTGACTTTGAGTGAAGCTCAAACTGACTAAACTTGCTTTTCTTAATTAACACCAGAGCTAAGAGCTCACCCAAAAAAAAGGACGATCACATGCTGGGAGTGTGCCATCTTCAGAGTTTACTGACACCCTCATTTGTAATTAGCGAGACATTAGGACGACGGAGACCCGGCAAACTTTGTACATTTTTCCTGCAAGCGTCATTGGCGAGCGAGCGGCAGTCACGGATGCTTGAGAGATAAATACTTTTAATTAGGGGGAGAGGGTGATCATTAAAGGAAGCCAGGCTGCTGCAAAAGTCGTTAACAATCTTAAATGAAATTTTTATTTTTATGATAGCCATTTACATGTATAATAAGAGTCAATGATTCTTGGAAGCATGTGACAGAAACGGAGTGTGGCGAGAGCCCGCGTAAGACAGCCCATTTAAATGAGCCGGGCCCGGCTATTCATTTCTACTAATGAACTAGCTGTGCACCGGGCGGGCGGAGAGGGAGTGTTTCAGGAGTCTAAAAATTTAATACGCTCAAAATAATACGGCCATTTACCGCGAGGAGCCTGCCTTACCGGCATTATTAACGTTATTAACTCCAAATTCCCTTCAGGAGACGACCCGCCGTCATTATTCGCAGTATCCCTGCGCTACCCCGCCCTCCTTCGTTTGGACAGGGTTACTGTAATTTCATTTTTTCAAGGTTGTAAATCACCAAAGATAAACAAGTGGCTGTTTCAGAGCGGATTGCGGCATATTGGCTAATTTGATAAAAGCTCTCGGAGCCGGAGAGTCTGTGATTCAGCTGTGTTGCAAGCCGGAGATAGTGTGTGTGTGTGTGTGTGTGTGTGTTTGCGTGTGGGAACAGGGGGTGTACAAGTGTTGCTCGTGATAAAACCTGAGTGACGTATCTGTAAGGCAGAGGAGAAGTTCATTAGCTTGGGGTGAAGTAGGCAATCCCTTCGTCTCTCTCCAAATCGCGCCCACTTTCACTCTCAAGCTTTTTTTTCACTCTTTCGGTGCCTGAGTGTCTGCATTGGTACCTCAGCGCATACTTTCAGATAAGGCCTGCTCTCTCAGTCTCTCTCTCTCTCTCTCTCTCTCTCTCTGTCTTACTCGACGTCTCTCGGCCCAGGTTTGGAGCTCCAGGCTTTGCCACCGCCGCCGTCCTTGACATTCTTCCATCCCACAGCGTGTTTCACAGACTTTTACTGGAAACTGTGACATCATTATCACAGACAGGGAATTAAATCACCTGCGTTCTTTGCCGTCCTCGTATTTACGTCTTTATGTTTTGTTCCCCTCCCGTGCCATCTTTGTGAAACCCATTACAGGTTCTCACTGGTTCTGTGATATTGGAATGGAAAATAATGACTTGATACCACAGAGAACAGAGATGCCACTAATTATGCTCTTTTTTTCAATGGTTAGTGGTGCTGTTTCCTTTTAATGGTTTAACTGGTGACTGGATCTAAAGGATCCTCTTACGGGATGGTCCCTGTCAGCGCCCTTTCTTAAAAGGTTCTCAGTTTCTGTATGTTCCTGAGGGTTTTGTCACAGTGACGCTTTGTTGTGTTTCCTCACAGGTTATTATCGCTGCACGGGGTCTTACTGGTTTATTATTTCACCCATGAGTGGTTCTTTATGGGGTTCTTCTTGTAGGTTCAAAGGTGGACTTATAAATTTTGTAGTCTCCAATGGTGTCGGTGTGGTAATAGGGTGTGATTTAAAAGACTTTTGGGATTTGCCTTGATGTGCAGTGAGCCTTGTTTGGAAATCTTGAGCGCCAGCATAGGTTTCTGTTGGCTGGTGGTTTTTGTAATGGTTTATAATGGTATGACCAATGGTGTGATTGAAACCCTTCCGAGATTTATTGTGTATTTATGTTTAGCTAGGTCCAAGGTACAAACCAAGTGTCTGTGGGGTTTAAGAGCCATGCTGAATGGCCCAACAGTTGTAGACTGATGATGGGAATTGAATTCTAAACCTTCTGGTCAGCCAGGATCATGGAAACCATTGCTAGATTGTATTGGTTCAGTTTGATTTGGGACGTTTTGGTTTGGTGGTGGTTCCATGATTTATAAACAATGAACAAACATTACAGAAGCTGCAGTGGAAGTATTTCCCATGGTGCCTCTGGGGAGTCCTCGAGTTAGACCCTTAACCCAGAGTAGCCCTGACTGGACCTTGTAAGACTGTAATGGAAATGTAATCATTGTAATGGTCGTGCTTTGTTGTTTGGATTGTACTCATGTTGAATGTACCGACTGGTTTATCAGGTGACCTGAGAAGGCTGGGATCTTCTTGAGATCTTTACTGGATATCTGTGACACTGGTGATTTAACGAACTGATTGTGCTTCTCCGAGTTAAACATGGAAATTCCTTGATGTTAAACCTACCCAAAAGCATACCCCATGTCCCAGATCTGTAAAGACAGACGTAAAGCCAGGTTCTTTTGTGCAGAGCTTTTTTTGGGACAGCATTTTTGGGCTGCTACCCAAAACAGCCTAACCTTGTGTTTTCTCAGAGTGGGGTTCCAGCGCCAACTGTCCGTAAAGAATAAAGGGAATGTTTTGAGAAGAAACACCTCAAGTGCTGTTAGGTAGGGAGTGCTAGGCGACGGGGCTGAGAAATGGTGGCCGACACCACCAGGGTCACGGCCAGAGGCCAAATCCTGGCCTCTCCTCCCTTTTTTTCTCCTTCTTTTCTCTTTCTCTGTCTCTGGCGACCCGATGTATCAGCTCTGATTTATCCCACCCAGACACAGGAGCCAGACACACACTGACGAATATAAACCTTTCTGCCCAGATAAACGCAACACGGCGGGTATTACGTAGACCTCGTGTTCCTCCTGCTGGAGGACAAAACTGCTTTCTCACTGCAGAATGAGCAGATCTTCATTTGAACAGCAAAGTGACTGTGCAGTTTTAGAATAAGACGATCGATGACGAACCGTTGGTACCCTTAGGGTGAAAGGACAACAAGCTTTCCCGGCGGTCCGATCTACTCTTGGCAGAACGACAACAGCCTTACAAAGTTACATTCGTAAACATAAAAGGTGTGCAAAAGTTTCAGCAACATTTTCAGTGATCCAAGACCCCCTAAATTAGCCCGACTTCTTAACGACTGATTGAAATGACAGAAATATGTCATGTTTAAGCTTACTCCTTGCAGACCTAACCTAGATCCTTTGGCGTACAGGATTGAAGACGTCCAAAGTCAGCCTGCTCGAGAAGCTGCGGGACGTGGCGCCACAATGGCAATATTTATTACAGCCTTCTCGGAAATACCCCGGTTTCATTTCGAAAGCCAGGACCGAAGGACCCAGGAAGGACTAAGTTAATTGTCTCTGGGATGCAGACCTGACAACATGCTCTCGTCCATACCCTTGCTAAGAAAATCCCCCCTAAGCGACTTGTTTATGGGACAGTCGGTACGTGCGGATGCTTTATTTATGCCGGTCCTACCTGAAATCTGCCCTTTTGTCCTTAAACGACTGCATTAAAGAGATTGGTGAGGCTTTACATCACCAGTGTCTTAACTCTATGTGCCCTTTACACTAACTTTTTATATCTTGGAAGCTTTTACGCTTATATTTTTTGTCTCTCACCAGTCGTGTGAAGTGGTTTCGCACCTAAAACTTCATTCAAGAAAACCTGTTTGCGTGACCACTTGATTACTTGAACTTAGGAATTGTATTATTGGTCTTCTTGATCCTCTCGGAGCCTCACTCTCACTCTCCGTTTGTGTTTTGACAGATGAATTGAAAGACGACTTCGACAGCATGGTGCCTGACACCGCTTTACAGCCCATTGGGAACGGTACAGGTGAGAGCCTTGCACGGTTTCTGACATCTCCAAACCCAAATCCTGCCACTTTTAATCAGGCCCGATTCTAAATTCCACCCACAGTCCTCCGGAGCGTTATCGTTCGCCTGCATCACATCATCACGGCCACTCTCTGATTGGCGGTGGCGCCGGCTGAGTGATTGAGCGCTATTAAAAATGTGGATTCTTGCTCTCGTCTCAAACCCTGCCAGAGCTTAACCGCAGCTCTGGCTCGAACAGGAACCGGGAAACTCTTCAGTATGGAAATGGAATTTTAATAAAGGTTTCCATTTGTGATGTTAGGCTTCTGGAGAGCGGAGCTGTTTTTGGAAATCGTCTGCTGGATTACATGTGATTACGCTTCAGAAACGCACAGCGCTGCGACTTGGGTTTCGGCCTCTTGGGTTTAGGGGATCCACAAACAGACACATGTAGAGCTTTAAATAGAAATATCTCTATATCTATATGGTTTATTTGCTTATATAACGTTACGGCAGCATCGGTGGCTGTTCATGACAGATACTAGTTCCTGGGGCAATTTTAGTGCCTGTGATAGTGGGTCATAATTTTTCATTTTGTAATTAGTTTTGGTATTTTTTATTGTATACATTTATTAGAGATAGATTTACAGGTAGATATGTGCAGATTCGGAGCAGAAATAAGAAAATATATATTTTTTAATGTAAAAACGAGAACGTTTACCTGCCCGGCTTAAGAACGACCTCAGTCCATTCCAGTTCAGCATTTAAAAAGATGAATGAGCAACCAGGAAGAGAGCGAGAGCGAGAGAGAGGAAGACTTTAAGCGAGCGAGGAAGGAGAAATGGGATAGCATTAGGTATGTTGACTTTAGTTCAGGTCCAACTGAGCGCAGCAAGTTCCCCAAATCTCATTTCAGTCTAATCTCATTTATGTGTAAACTCAATTTGTTTAGATTACGTACTCTACAAAGCTGGCATCAAAGCAGAGCCAAATGCGTTCATTTGTTCCACCGGCTTCAGCTGCTTTTTGGGTGTAAAGTACTCAAACGTGGAGGTTTTAAAGCAAGCCTTAGGTGTGTTCATTTGCTTTTCTGAAACTATTATTAGTAGTATTTTTCCCCCTTTACACTCGAGCTGGTCTGATAACGAAGGCGCTGCATTTACACACTCCAGTTCCTCGGATCTGAAGAGGGGGAACGCGAAAGGTCCGTTGGAGCTTTGACATTTTCGAGACATTTTTGACATCGACACAGTCCACTACCTTGACCTTTCGGCAAATTAGCCCATAAAATGTTTACTGTCTGACAAATCTCAGTACACAGTTTACCTTTCGCTTCGGCGTGGCCTAATTAAAAAGGTGGCTCATAAAATCTCCGAGCGCCGTCACCTTCTCTGCGGAATCCGCCTTAATTGACAGTTGAGACAGGAGATGCAGATGCTAGATGCTAATCTCTAGACAAATAGCATGAATAATGGAACGAAGGAAGCCAGTTTTCAGAAGCAAGATTTGTTTGTTGTTTCAGTCTCAATATAACTTTCTTTTTTAAATCTAATTCTGATTTTTATCGCTGCCACCGCTGGAAAAATGAACGCCAGTATCTCCTCTGTATCTCGGCGTCCTGTCGTTTCGAAGATTCCTGATTAATCGAAAGTGATGCCTGGCTCGTAACATAATTTCCTCCGTAATTTATTTAAAGCATGACCCGCGTTGAGCTTTTTTTCCCCACGTGAATGCTGTTCCTGTTAGATTAAGTCGTATTTCTTGCTCTAGTAGGCAACCGATAACAAGATGAGGATATGATTTACACGACTGTCTAACAACCTGAAGCTTTTTAACACGTCTAGGACTTTCAAATTTCCTTTAGTTTTTTACTATATCCATTCTTACACCCTCGCTCTCGTTTGTCCTCGTAGTGAAAGGTCTGAACTGCACGTCCGAGTTTGAGGAGTTCTTCTCCAAGCGCAAGCTGGTCGACAGCGAGAGCCACGTGGTGAGCATCGCCGAGTATCTCCAGCGTACAGACACGGCCATCATCTACCCCGAAGCTCCGGAGGAACTGGCACGCCTGGGTACGCCAGAAGGCCCCGGGCTCGAGGAGAACGGTAAGGACACGCCATCCTGCATGCCCCAGTGTTTACCTACTAAGAAGTGCAGCTGTCAGGGCGCTGAAATCAGACCCCGATCCTCAGGGAGTTGAGCAAAACAGCCTTACATACCTCACGCATGAGGAAAGTGAGGAAAGTCAGACGTTCGAATGACCATCAGCTGCCGGTGTGCGAGGCAGGGTCGTTGTTTTAGGGGCTAAACGTAATGTGTGATCCCGAACAAAAACAAGGCAAACCCATAAAATAACTCCAGCACCAAATCAACACTGAAGTGGCTGCTAAGGTTAAAATCGACATGAACGTTTAGAAAATTTAGACATATTTGATTCAAATGTAGGCGCGGTATCACAGTCTTGACACGATATGTATATGGTACACCATATTAACTCATATTTTGTTCTGTATTTATATACCATACATATATCAAGCACTATTTATGCATTTTTCGAAAGGTTTATTTTTCACATTTTTCGTTGGCCGAAATGGACGTTACCCGAACATAACCGTAGTCACGTTGGGTTTGAATTTAAACGCTAATTTTATATTTTTGTAAATTCTTTTCTTTGCATCCCTAAAATTGTAAAGCATTACCCATAACGAAAGCTAGAGTGGAATAAATGCCGTTTTCTGCCTTTCAAAACCGCAATTCTCGTTACCATTGCTAGGGGTCGATCATACTAGTTTTCTGTCGTTCCCACATTAATAAGAGGTATATAAGCCACATTTCCTGTGATAAATCTTAAAACCTAGGCTGTTAAAGCCAACGGCCATTTAAAAAAAAAAGTGCTTACCTGTACATAGATAATGCATAGCAACAGATGGGGGCTTTCTTAGGGGGTGACATTTGGTGGAGGTGCTGCAACAGCGACCCCTAACCATCCTCGAGAAGGATGGCATGCTAGTGCCCTATGTAAAAATGGGATATTAATAGAAGTGGAATAAATAAAAATGTTCATACTGGGATGTGTTTTACGGACTATTTGTGTAGAATGTTACATTATTATTATACATACACTTACTTTGTATATCTATGTTATTTGTTTTTGTGTTTATATATATATATACGATTCATACGATGTGATCTTCAGTAATAAACTACAATGATTATTACACGATTATTAAAGATAGTACTATCTAGAATCCATGTAGGTCCGTTTAATGGGACACACCCCATCTTGTTTCCTTTGCTCAGCAGACTGTGTGTATCCGACTGCATGTGTACACAAGTTCATGCATGAGTGTTTTACGGCTTGGTAGTGCCAGGCCGCCGATGGCACTCGGTACAGCAGATTGTACAGATACCTCCCATACCAGTCTGGGCCTGGCGCCAATTAGCTGCCATTGATTTGCTGACCTTTTGGCCCGTTGCCCCTTCCCTTCCCTCGTCCCCCTCTCTCCGTCGCAGACCTGCCACCTGGAACTCCAGATGCTTTCGCCCAACTGTTGACCTGCCCCTACTGCGACCGGGGCTACAAGCGCTTGACTTCGCTGAAGGAGCACATCAAGTACCGGCACGAGAAAAACGAGGAGAACTTCGCCTGCCCCCTTTGCAACTACTCCTTTGCTTACCGCACTCAGTTGGAGAGACATATGGCCACGCACAAACCTGGACGAGATCAGGTGAGAGCATCACACGGCCCCGTTCCCCGCCCTATTT